>BQNB010157349.1:0-15161 GCA_026074375.1 Tanacetum coccineum | reverse complement strand
AAGTTCACAGGAACTTATTATGATAATACCTCAGTTGAGAATATTATATTTTGGTATTTTACCAATTTGTGAATTTTTTTTTTATTTTTTTTATGGACAATGTTTTTATATTTTTGGTTTTTTTCTTTGGTTTTTATCTGATAATTATATTAATAAAAGAAAATGAAAAATATTTTTGTATTTTTTTATATTTTTATAATAAAAGAAAATATTCACAGTTTCAAACACTAAACTTGAATAACACTCGATTTCTCTTGAACTTTCTTTGCAACACTTAAAAATGACAAAGTTTGCAAACAAAATCAGTCAACTGTATTTCTAAAAGAACATGAACAATATTTTGAAATACAAGATTTGAAAGCTCAATTACAAGAAAAGAACATTGCCATAAGTGAGCTAAGGAAACTCATTGATAAGATGAAAGGTAAGGGCGTGGATACTAATTTTGAACAACCATCAATCTTAGGGAAACCACCTTTGCAAACAATTAGAAATCAACCAGTGGTAAGACAACCAACTGCGTATAAATTTGAACGATCTCAATTTCCAAAACATCGGTTTGCCTCCCAAGTTGATGTGTCAAATGATTTGACAAAACCAGTCACTCCACATTCTTGGCTTCAAGTAAGACAATCTGCTATTGCTAAGCCTTATCATGTAAATGCATTTGGCCCTTCTAGGAATAGTTCAAAGACTGTGTCAAAAACGTCACCAAGAGAATCTATAGGATCAAATGACATGGTTCATAACTACTACCTAGAGGAAGCTAAGAAAAAGGTACAAATTCAGAAAAAACATGCTTTAATTTCTAAACCTAGTGTGATTACTCCTACTAGATTACCAAATACTGCTAGCGAAAGAACACCGAAACCTAGGAACTCTTATCAACTTGAGCTTATACAAAAATTCAATTCAATTCAAAAGATAACAACTTCTCAGACTTGAGCTTATACAAAAATTCAATTCAAAAGGCATTCAAAGTCTTTAGAGCTCAAGTAACATTGGTTTTCAAAACAGTTGAACAAAATTTTTCAAGAATTTCTCAAAAGGTTTTTCAAAATATTTCAAAATTATGTGTTCAACGCTCCTCCTTACGAAACTTTCAAAAGTCGCATCATTTTTTATAAGTGAGTCAACTTTTGAGGAGGAGCTCTTAAAACCAAGTTTTAATGTTTTTAGACACATACTCACATGTCTACTTTGTTTGTCTAAAACATTTCAAAATGTTTAAACAAATGAAAAATGTTAAATAATATTTAAACACTCATTTGGTTAAAACATACAAAAGTGACACAAACTTAATTTCACATGGAATTTACAAAGTCATAACCATATTCTCTCAATTGGTGTCATATGTGTGAAATTGAGGGGGAGCCAACAAAAAAGTTCCATTAATTCATGCTATATAGATGTTCACATTTTTCTCCCCATAAAACTTTTCATGTCTTAAATTTTAATCAATTGGTATGAAAATACTAAGAGATTAGTTATTTGCATAGGGGGAGATAATGTGATTAAAATGTGATCGAGAAAAATGTGATCTTTAAGACTCTAAACGTAACTCTTTTCTCCATGTATGAAATTATTTCAAATATCGATGCACATGTGTAGGGGGAGCATTTCAAAAGAATGAAACTCTCAAAGTGTTAAACGATTTGATTTATATCAAACACTTTGATAGATTTATAATAGTTTTATGGTTTTGATCTCTATACCTAACAACCAATTAATTCATGACGTCGATGAAGTCATAAGGTGGTTAGGGTTAGGTATAAGTCCTATGATCCAACTAGAACCAGAGGGTCTACCCAGGGACAATCCATAGTTAGAAATAGCAGTTGGTTGGTTGGTGAAGATTACACTATTTATATAAAATGAGGCTTTTAGCGCAGAAAATATAGTTTTATAGTATATAATTAAGTCACTATTATATATAAGTGTCTAAAGATATAACAAGTCTCAAGAGTTACCTCACAATCTAAGTGATCTACCCCTCACCACCACATCAAGAGAAAACCCACCATAGACAAGAGTCCCCCAGGACATAGTAAACTAACAAGTTAGCATTTCCCAGCAAATAACAGTAAAGTATAGAGTGTTCCGGGTAGATTTTATCCCCATCCACCGACGCGGTCTGTCTCTTGTCACTGAAAACTCGAATACAACGATAGATCATGAGTTTGAAGGGAAAAGGCAATTGATTTGAGAAGGTGGAAAAGTAAATTAGATGATAACGACAAAAAGTTTTAAGGGGAAAAAGCTAGGCATAAGATAGATTAATAGAATAGAGAAGAAAATTATGTATATTAAACTTGAAAACGATCGAGCACCGTATCCCGAACAAAGGGGGAAAAAACTAAAAATATTTAAATTATCCCCTGTCCGAATTAATTTTTATTCTAAACTACTCTTAGGGACCAAATAACGAAGAATGAAAAAAGACATAGAACCGAAACCGGAGTTCGTATTGACCCAAAAAACGCTTCAAAACAAAATCCCGCACACCCTCGGACGCTATTTAAAAACGGAAAAGTTGTAAAATGACCTACGAAATTTCTTTTTTTTCACTACAAACTATATGACAAAAGAAAATTTTCTAAAAAAGCAAAATATTTTTTTGATAATTTTTGTATTTTTTATGAATTAATTAAGCTTTTAACGAAATTAAAATTATAAAAAATATTAAATGATTTCCAAAAAATTTGAAGAAATTTACAAAAAAATACTAGCACTAAGACGTTACTAGGGAAAAATAAGAAACAAAAAATAAGCTTAGGAAATAGGCCCCGCAATAAGCTGTTTACGATTATGGGGCTATAAAGGCTAAAATGGACTATAAGAGTCAATAAGGCCCTTGAGTTTTAACGAACGATCCCAAGGGCGCGTGGTAAGATGTGTGTAGAAAGGGGGAGGTATCGATGAGGTACGGGTTTGAGTCTTGCTCACCCGACTTTCTTGTCTTCACCCTTTTTTTTTTGGAAATAAAGAAGCAAAGTGATAAGCTTGTGGGGCTCTTTACAACTTTGTCTTCTAAATTTTCACGAAAAGCTGAATAAGCTTAAAAAATAAGAGCTTTGATGTGAACAGAAAGCTTAATATGGCTTAAAGCTAAAAAAGCTAAGTTCCCCTTTTCTGAAACACTTCCGACTTGTGGTGGGACAAACTAAGCTCAAACTTGGACAAAAAAACTTAATGAGATTAACCTTAACTAGATAAGCTCTAATAAAGCTAGAAAGCTCACACTAAATAAGTGTTGGAAAGGCTTAATTGACAGAAATTGAAAGCAAGCTTAAAAACTAAGAGCTTCTATTTTCAATACAAAATAAGCTATGAAAATGGCAAATAAGCATGCACAACTGACTACACTACCAAAATAAGCTACTAGGAAACAAATTTAAGCAATGGGGTAAGCTCAATAAGCCAAGAAGTGGCTTAAAACCCACAACAGTACTAACTTGGAGGTTAGTACTGTTGGTGTAAATATGGGCTTAAAAAGCTCATAAAGCACAAGGAAATGGGAGCAAGCTTAACACAGCTTATTAAACAACCAACATAAGCTAGAAGGAACACAATTGAGCTTATGAAATAAGCTGAATAAGCAAGAGAAGAAAAATAAGCAATCCTACACTATTTGAGCAAAAACAGTTCAAAAGGCATGTTTGGCTTTAAAAATAAGCTAACAAATAAGCTCACCAAGGTTTGAAACTTAGAGGGTTTAATTAGTAGCTTATAAGCTTTTGAAATAAGCAAAAAAACTTGGGCTTAAGTAGACTTAAAGGGCAAGCAACAAGAGCTTGAAATCTCCCCTTTGCACCAGGGGAGATTATAGCTTAACTCAAGGGCTTATTTGACAGCTTCTAAAAAGCTGTCAAATAAGCTCTAAACAAAAAATTAAGCTAAAACAGATTGAGTGCCCTAGCTTATGGACTTATGCACCAAATTTTAGCTTTTAAAAACCATAAAAACTTGCTGATTTTTTAAGGTGAATAAGGCTTAAAGTCTTTTTAAAACTGTTATAAGAAAGACTTGGGTGTTTTTGACTTAACAAGTCAAAAGACCCAAGGTGTTTGCAGCCCCTTTTTTAACACCACAAAACACACCTTTTTGACACTTAAACTCACACTCACAAGTGCTTATTCAAATAAGCACTTGTGGTATTCTTTAAAAATCACAGTTTCAAAAAATGGTTTTATAAAACCTTGGAAAACAATTTCAAAACCTTGGAACTTTTGAAAACAGCTAAATACAAGCTTAAAACTTAAGCTTAATCAAACTAAGTTACCTTAACCCATGCATATAACCATTTTGACCCGTTTTGAATGTTATCCCAAACACCCCTTTTTCCAATTCTGTCCAACCTTATTGTGCTTTAAAAACTATTTAAAAACTGAAACAGCTAAAACCTTTTATCTACTCACACTAGTTTTTACCTAATTAAGCTACTTTAAAACTAAAATTTATAGCTTAAGTGTAAAAATAAGCTAGTTTCTCACCTAGCTTAGTACACTTAACATTGACAGTTTTAAAAGATAAACTGATATTACACAAATTTATGCAATGAAAACTTAAAACAGCTAAATAACAATCCTAAACTAATGTGTTTGCAAAGATTAAAAGCAAATAAGCTAATGTATTAAGCTAAAAATTAAGCTAAGTGAAAATTGAGAAATGAAACCTTGATTTTTGTAGTCTCAGTCACAAGCCACTCTTGTAGAGTGAGTGGCTTAAAAACATACCTAATGGCTCCTTAGCCTCTAAACCAATGAGCTTAAAGCTCATTAAGCTCTTAACAGCTTATTCTCTCCTTGTTGCTTCCAAAATGAATCTCATGAACTCAAATGTCATTGTTTTGATGTAAATGGACTTAAATGAGTAAATGAATGACTTTTGACAAGTCTTTAACTGAATTTGAGCTTTTTAACAAGATTAAGCTCAAATGAGCTTATTAGAGCTTATTGGGGTAAAAATAGCTTAATTTTTGAAATGAAAAACTCTTGAACTTTAAAACTGAATTTTATTACTCAAAAGGTAACATACAAGCTAAAGATTACAGGGTACAAGTGCTTAAAGCTGATTCAATACTTGAAAGAAAATTGCTTAAAAAAAATACGAAAAATTACAAAGTGAAAAATTAAGAACTAAAAACTAACTACTCTTTTCTTCTGTCTTCTTCTTCTTTTATAGCTGAGTCCTTGTGTTAGTTGTGTGAGAGGGGGAAAGCAAACAAATCCTAGCCCTTCAATTTCATCAATAAACAATCTTGGTCGTCGATATGAGCTTAGGGAGATGTGAGATTGCCAACTTGGCAATCTTACAGCTGGGAAAGGTAGTGGAGGGGGAGGGAATGGTTTACCCATGGTGGTGGTGGTAGTCTACAGGGTAAAAACGGGTTAACACACCCGTGAGTTGTGTTTTTGGGGGGAAAAACATTGGCGGGAAAAATTGTTATGAAAAAGAGAGTGACAGGGTATAAGTTTGGAAAATTGGCACAAATGGTCCCTCTAGGTTATATCTTCGCTTGCACCGTACGTCCTTGTGGTTAAATAACTTTGGGGACTTGGCAAAACAAGTCCCCAAGAGTTATAAGACAAGTTGCACCACAAGTCCTTGGTGTATACAAGTATTAGGACTTGACAGCTTAAGTCCTTGTAGTATAACTTTGGCAAGCCCTTCTCTTCTTTTCTCCTCTTTTCTCTTATAAATATAAGTTTAGGGGTTTGGCAATTTCAACCCTTAAACTTATATTTCTTGATTTGATGACTTTTGGATTTGTCGGGGTTGACTTGGGTTGACTTTGACTTTGACCAGTTGACTTTTCTGTTGACTTTTTGACTTGATTGACTTTTCGGCTTCGATTTGGCTTTGTCTTTCACAGTCTTTTCCATTCCGAGTCCGGTTTTGTCGTTTTGGCTTTGTTTTTCGTCCTTTTCTTAGTTATCCGTTCCTGCACAACACAATTAGCAAAACAAGCGTATATTTGGCATTTTAAGTCCGTTTTTGGTTATTTTAGCTCGTTTTTAAAGGTAAAAGGTATGTGTAATTAAGCACATACCACTCCCATTTGTTTAAAACTTTTCTTGGAGGAAGGGACCTCACTATATATACTTGAAAGCTTATTAGTAATGCACATAAAAAACTTTTAACAGTTTGATATGTGAAATAGCATATAACATTTTTTAATCGTATATGGGTGGAGCGTATCTACATACTACAGAAAGAATAATTTGAGTTATTGATTATAGAATTTTCTGGTGTATCATATCCCATTTCTCATTATCCTCTATATCTGATATTTTTGCAGCTTTGCTCAATGGTGAGGGACATGAGTCTGAATGTCAGAATAAATGCTTTTAATGCCCTTGGTAACATAGGGGTGGTGTCCGACTGTATTCTGTTGCAAACCCTCTCTAAGAGAATCGATAAGGAATTTCCTTGCCGGCTCTCTGTAAAACACTTCAATTTACCGATATCAACTGGAGCTTTTGTACATGGGTTAAAGGATGAATTCTGTGAGGTACCGATCCTAACTGTTAATGATCATAGTTTGTTTTATTTGAAGGTACGCAATTCTACATGTTATTCTATAAGGATCCATGTGATTCGTTCTGCAACATGTGCTGCTGGAGCCTTAGATTTGTTGATGGATGTGCTGAATGATGACTCGGCCATTGTCAGATTACAAGCTCTGCGGACCATGCATCACATGGATGTTCTTGGTCATCTAAAAGTGCAAGAAATGCACATGCACATGGTACGTGTCTGGTTAGTTCTTGAATATCTTTTGAAGATTTTCATGTTTAGATGTAGAGATCCATGCCACAAGTTAGAAAGCAATATATTTTCTTTACGACTTGTGGATCTTTATTTATTATTTATGTTGTTTTAGACTCTTAACATTGGCACATACTTAATATGTTGATGTCTACGTATAGGTATGTTTTATTTCTATAATTCAAAACAATACGCTCGCATTCACCTTTTGGTTTTTATATGTCTTTTGCAGTAGCCCAAGGTTATAAACATATCATCAAACAATCAAAAGGTTAGACAAAAAGGGAAACTGTTTCATCATAGGGACGTTATGATGCAACCTGTGAGTACTCCGTTATTATTATAATTCAAAATCGATATACTTAAGCTCATCTTTTGGTTTTTATATATGTCTTGCAGCACCCCTAATACCCTTTACAAATGTTCACTATCCCCTAGATTTGGCAATATCTGCATATTTACATACAACTGTGTTGAATTAGGTTGTTTGTATTTTAAACAGGCCAACAAAAAAATACCTAAACAAGGAACGCGCCAAGTGGGTCGAACGGGTATCGTTTAATACTGATTACTCGTATAGGTTTTAATCTCGTATACTAATGTTTGTCATAATCTTAGTAGCCTTTTGAGTTTGTAGAGCCTTTGTTTATAGTTGATGCACACTTTTATATTTATTGTAGCGCTGAGGAATTGGAACCTAAAATGAAGATGCATAACACTTTGTTTATAAAGAGTGCTAAAACTAAGAGGATAAATCGAGTTGCTCTTTCTATAAATGAACCCCAAGAATCTTTTCCTAATGACTCTAGCAACTCGAATAAGTTCATTGTAAAGAAGAAAAATGTAGTTAGTGAATAAAACCCGCCAAATCCCGTCCACAATCACATACATATACGAGTTCTATATAATTCGTTCTTTTCTTACTGCAAACTCTTTTAACATGTCATCCTTAATCTTTATATAGGTTGTTAAGGCTGATCATTGTATTGGTCTAGAGGTCGAAAAGTTGGTGGCTACACTTCTTGACGATGGTATTATTCTCCTTGAGAATGTCAAATTTTACAAGGAAGAAGAGAATAACGATCCCCCTTTTGCTGAAAAGGTTTAGGTTTCATCACTTGCAAATCTCTATGTCAACGATGCTTTTGGAACTGCACACACAAGCTCATGACTCCGCCGAGGGAGTCACAAAGTTCTTAAAGCCATATGTTGCTGGTTCCCTTTTTACAAAGGTTTTATATAGCATCTACATTGCAAAAATGATAAGTATCTTTATTACGCCACTATGTATGTATTACGATTTGTTTGTATATTATGTAGGAATTGGACTATCTTGATGGAGCAGTTTCAAACCCAAAGAGGCCATTTGTTGCTATTGTTGTTGGTCCATTTAACTAATAGAGGCGTTGTAAGATTGGACGAGTCACACAACTCTGAAACACAAGATGCTTCTGCTGCAGCCACTGAGGTTTGATCTCGCATCAAATTAAAGAGTTTTGACAAAATAGCCAGACACATAATGCAGGATGGAATCATGTTATCCTGTTTTCATACTTTCTCTTTTTGTATAAAGTTTGTATTTTGTATTCTCAATTCAAACTTTAAACGTCTAATTCATTTGCACATATACTTGATAAAGAATCAGTGTAGCAAGTGCGTAGAGAAAGGGAAATGGTTGAGATAAAGCCACGATATATAATTCAGCTCAGATTGGTAAGAGAAGTATATTCATTTTGTACAGGTAGAGTTATGAACATTTTTTTGTTATTAATGATGTAATATGAAACTTATCTAAAGGCTGGTCTTTTGTATGTTATGATATAATCCGTGAAACCACAAGAAGTACCCGAGAATAAGAGACGTGTATCAACAGTGAAAGGAATTGTCATAGCAAGATGCAATGTGGGTCTAAATACAACCATCAGATTAAAAAGGCATTAATCTTTCTTAGGGTTCCATGGAAGGGTAACCGTGTAACATTATTAAAATGAAAGTGATGCCTTATGTATCATTTTTAAAGTAAATATATATCATCAACATGTTAAAATGCATACGTGTATCATTTTTAAAGTGCATATGCGTATCCTTAGTAAAATGAAAGACATAACATCTTTTAAAATAAAGTTTTATTGATAATAATACCAAGTTTTATCTTTTTGTGTGCTTTTTACTGTTAAAAATAAGATTTCACTAACAAAAGACGATCCGAAGGTCGGGGAGGATAGAAATGAAAGTAAGCCATTTTATTAGAGAGAGAAAGGAAAGAGTGTGTGTGTTTTCTAGAGAGAGAAACAACACATACTTATGAGAAAAAATGTTTATCCTCACCCCTCCATGGAAGTACGGAGGGGATATATATAGCCCGGGATACGATCTACTTACTACAGTTGACATTTCTAGTCCCTGCGTGTCTGGCTAATGTAAACTAATGTAATTCCGTATTAGCCGAAATATTTTAAGGCTAAAAATCTTCCCCCAATATGTGGGCATACGGAATTACTTACAATGTTCCTAACAAGTATAAATACAACAAAATAAAATGGCATCCAAGGTGCTTCCAATGTTGAAGATGACGTCTTTGTCTTCTAGTCTTGATACTTGTACTCCAGCTTGAATCTTTTGTGGCTTGACTTGTTCTGGAACCATTGAATTATGCATGAGTTGGATTAACTTCCCCCCAAATCATGAGCATGTCTTAAAAAGCTTTCTTCATAGACTTCTTTTTGGTAAAGTTTCTGAATCAGCCTCCCCCCAAATCAACATCCGTATCTTGATCAGATTCTAAAACATTGATGTAGTTCGAACGATCTTCTAACATTAACATTTAAAGTGCACAGCGTAATTTTGTAGAAGAAGCAGTCAACCACACCATCTAATACTGCTTCTATACTGTATCATGACGTTTGGTCTTGATGATTATCTGTTTGAGGGAACATGCAAGAGATCAGCAACAATTCTTCTCATGCTTGTAGAATACTTCACAAACCATACTGAGTAAAGTAGTCTACACTACTTCCCCTTGGAAGTTGACATGGTAACATCAAAGTCAACTAAGTCTCGGATGTACACATTTTCCCCCATGATGGTTGCAAACTCTCAGAAGCATCATTGACGTGTACGTCCATATACTCGAGAAGTTCTTGTCTTAAGCACAAATCTTGAATCCCAAACGAAGCATTACTCTCTTGTCTTCAGAAATCGTAGAGGAAATGAAGCAAGAATCAAGAAAACTTGGTATAATCAAGGTCTTGTATATGAATGTCGTTGAAGAACTTTGAAAATTGTACTTAGACTGTGAAGTACCATTGTCTTGGAATCCCGTGAGAATTGCTGATTACATCTCAACCTTGAAACTCTCTGGCTAACTTTACCAACCTCGAATTCTATCGGCTATTGTTGTGATCACTTGGTGAAGTAAACCCGATATACCAAACTTGAAAATGAAGTAAAATCCCCCAAATTTGTTGCTTAAGCTTGCACTATTGTTGATTAAAGAACGGTGCAAGATTAAATCTATAAGTACTCTATACCCAGTCCTAAAAGTATAAGAAGTACAACATCTCTTGAAATTATCCACATCGACTTCTGCATGTGACACTGAGTACTACAACGTAACTCCTTTAAGTGATAGTTAACCAGGTCTGCAACCAACCACCCCTGACTACTAGAACTAGATAATTCAAGTCTCAATCATAACTGTTGTACGTTCAAGCAAGTCATCAATCGATAGATTGGTTTTAAAGAAAAGGGGTAGCAAATAGAAGGAAGTCTCGATGATGAAATAAGTAAACGCCTTCGTGAAACCCAACTTTAATGTCAAATAAGGGATACCAAATCAATTCCGTGATCACTTGTCATCGTAATCCATTTTTTGTTTTAGTAAATCTTATTCGGATCATTTTAGTGTTATGTCTCGTGTTTGTTGTGTTGTTGTTCAAGAATGTCGTTAAACTAGACAAATGTTGTGTTTGAATGTCGTCAACGGATCTATATTTTTCTAATTAAACTTGTCGTGATAGCATTTTATTACTCGGCTCAATCCATCATACCCGCGTTAATCAAATAATACTATCCCAATAATCATGTTCATAAACATATTTGGCCCATATTTCGCTTGAGAAACAGACCTGCATATTTCGCTTGAAATCTACACATTTCGCTTGGTTTAAGAAACATGTTTCGCTTGAGAAAAAATTGCACATTTCGCTTGACAGGAAATTGCACATTTCGCTTGAGCTCTTCCAACATGTTTCGCTTGAAGAAATTTTGCATATTTCGCTCGGAATGTGACTTGACCTGCATATTTCGCTTAATAATACATTTTTTGGCTCCAAAATACATATATCAGCCTCCATTCAAGAACACATTTCGCTCCCTTCAAACATGTTTCGCTGTCTTCAAAACACATTTCGCTTCCTTCAAACATGTTTCGCTGTCTTCAAAAAATTTTCAAAAACCCAAAATTTTTTGATCCAAAAACGTGTTTTTATACCCAAATAAGTTGCTAGTACATATAAGACTAACAAAAGTACAAGTTGATCGTCGTAAAACACACGTTTTAGATCAAAAAGTAAGCGAAAAAGGGTGCGTTCGGTTTGAGTATCTTACCAAAAAAATACCACGAACACCTCTGATTCAGCAAACAACGATCATGATATGCTCCTAGGCTCTGATGCCAATTGTTAACAATAAGATTTCACTAACAAAAGACGATCCGGAGGTCGGGGATGATAGAAATGAAAGTAAGCCATTTTATTAGAGAGAGAAAGGAAATAGTGTGTGTGTTTTCTAGAGAGAGAAACAACACACATTTATGAGACAAAATATATATCCTCACCCCTCCATGGAAGTATAGAGGGGACATATATAGCCCGGGACACGATCTACTTACTACATTTGACATTTCTAGTCCCTGCGTGTCCGGCTAATGTAAACTAATGTAATTTCTTATTAGCCGACATATTTTAAGGCTAACATTTACTTATATAAATATGATTTTAAATAGAGATTAAAAATTTAAATATTTGGATACATGTAAATGTTTAATTTCCAAAGTACATTATCTTGATAATGACAATTAATAAGAGGCAAAGAGTATAGGTTCTGCTGGTAGATCAGGAGCTTCACAAGGTTTGTCAAGCAATAGTTACAGAAAGAATGCTACCGTTGGACGTTTTAGAAGTTCTAGAGGTTATGTAGGTTCAAAGAGTATAGGTTTTGCTGGTAGATCAGGAGGTTTGTTTTAATCATCATTTTTTATAGTTATGATTATCATGTTTTTATAGCATCCTTAAATCATGTTTACTACCAATGTTATTGAAGTCGAAAAGGGTTTACTGTTTTTAATCATGTTTACTATCAAGGTTATTCAAGTTGTGAACGCTTTACTATTTTTAGTGTTTGTACATGCTATTTTTGTTTCTGATTAGTTTGTATTTTAATTAGTTTGCCTTATAGTTAAGTTATATTTGATGGTTATGTACCTGTGGTTATCTGATTGTGTATGCATGTTAAACATATACTTTTATTATTAGGTTGTACAACACTGATTGTTTAAACATCTTTGATTTTAATTGTTATTCTGATTTATTTTAGGGTTTATACATGCTATTTTAGTTTTTGATTTATTTGTATTCTAATTAGTTTTCCTTATAGTTAAGTTATATTTGATGGTTATGCACCTTTGGTTATCTGATTGTGTATGCATGTTAAACATACAATTTTATTATTATCTTTGATTTTAATTGATATTCTAATTAGTTTGCCTTATAGTTCAGTTATATTTGTTGTTTAGGCATCCGTGGTTATCTAATTTTGAAGGAATGTTAAATGTACTATTTTATTATTAAGGGTTTTTGTAAGGTTTTTGTTTTGTAAATAGTTCAGTTATATTAGTTGTTTAGACATCCATTGTTATCTAATTTTTTATGCATGTTAAATGTATTGTTTTATTATTGAGGGTTTTTGTAGTGTTTTTGTTTTGTAATAACCTTATGTGACATGAGGAAAGATATTAGGATACTTATGTTTTGCCTATTCCTTTGATATTATTTGTTCTTTCTTCATCAACATTTATATATGTAGATAAACCACGACCCTCAACATCAGTATTATGCATAGTACCATTTAACCCTAAGAGGCTTCCATACAAAGATCTTGGTTTTCCATGTAAAGGAACCTTTGAAATATTGCCAATTGTATCTTTATGTTTTACACGTTCATCAACCTAACACAAGATTTAGGTAGGACTTTATAAGGGTCTCTTTTAAGGAAGTTGAAGGTTTTCTTCATCAAATTGAAACAAGCACTCCCCCACCTGCATCTATAGCAACCCCTATGAGTCTTCATTGTCATTTGTTGATATCTATATAGTATATTATATGCAAGATTTATATAGATGTGTTTTTCTATTGATTATTAAATTACTATCATGTTTTCAGGTTGTTGATGAAGACTTGTATGCTGCGGTTGTGAGAAAGAGGAAGGTAGATTAACTAAGATCCTGATCATCATGGGGAATCATCATTTTTTTAGCCATCCCTATATGCTGGATGCTGAGAATGACCAGTGCTAGAACTTGACAGAGAACGCCTTCATGCACACCGGTATGAAGCTTAACACAAAGTTTTAACAGATTTAGTAATTGTTAATGAATTGCGTCCAACTATTTTTTTCTTATGTATATTGTTTGCAGTAAGAAATAGAGCTGGTGAAAACAGTTTTCTTACATATCCAGCGGATAATATGTCGATTGACGGAGCACAATAACTTCATTGTAGTCACCTGATATGTGTAAAAACACATATCTGTTTTATATCCAAAATAACCCATAAAAGACAAAATTGTGCTTTAAATGCTTGAATATTGCTTGTTTTGTCTTTGTAATTGTGTAGGTATGGATATAGCAAAAATCACAAGAAAACGGTAAAAGCCGGACAAACACAGACACGAGACAGAAAAGAGTGTACAAGAGCTGAGGATTTGATAGCAAGAAAGGTCAAAAGTTAACTCCAGTCAACCTTTAGTCAACCAAAGTTAACTCACTAAAATACAAAACCCAAAAATACCAAATCAGTCCCTCAAAGAAAACCAAATTGCAAAAATGGTCCCTAAACCCTAACGGTGTTAACTCTTTAATATATAAAGAGTTAACACCCGTTAACTTTTATATATAAACCCTGTTAACCATAACCCGGCCCAATCCCTTTATATAAGCCCCCAAGTCAAAGCCCGGTGTACTGAGTCAAACCCCCCATCCCTCATTTAAATAAAAATTACGCCGGTAATACTTGAGTTACTATTCACCTTCTTCCCCGATTAACCATAAGTCACAATCAAGGGGTAAATGCAAATTGGTGATGTGACAATGAAATTCAAGTGAAAAGGAATGACATGGCAGGGTTTGACATCATACAAGCACTCCTATTGGTCAATCCCCACAAGATAGTACACGCGGGATATGGAAGAAGCACACGGATAAAGGGGATTTTACATTAAAATGCTCACAAAAGAAGCACAAAGGCATCTGACATACGGATTGCCACGTTGGCAATCCGTGTGATCATTCATTTAATCCAACGGCCAAATATGGGATCCAATGATAGAGGAAGAATAAAGGGACAAGATTGATTAGAGCGTATAACAGACTAAGGCCTTGAATCTTCATCTTCGGGCTATAAAAAAGCCTCACTCACTCACACACAAGATACTTTTTTTTTCTTTTCAATTTTTAGCTTTTACTTTGTAATCATTTTTAGCTTAAGTTTAATTTCAGTTTTAAATAGCTTTTGTAACTTTCAGCTTATTGTAATTTTCAAATTTCCAAAGTTGTACTCAGTTTTACTTATTAATGAAATCAATTTTTATTCTTTACTTAATCTGTTTTATCTTATAAGCTCTTATTACTCTCAAATGATGTTAGTTACTATTCCAAAAGCTGGTCATAAGTTCTCACTGGCTCTTTGAGTCTCTAAGCTCATATTGAGCTTATAGGACTTTACTAGCTTGTCTTCTAGACAAGCTTCTAATTTTCTTAAAATCTTAAAATCAGATAATTACCTTTGCTAAATGGATTTTGGTTGCTTGGATGATAAGCTTACAAGGAAAGAACTTATAGGACTTTACTAGCTTGTCTTCTAGACAAGCTAGAGCTTGTTGACAGCTTATTTGAGCAATTCGAGCCTTTGTTTAGCTAAGGCTTTGGTAAGTTCCGTATTTCTCTTTCTGTCTTAATATTCTAGCTTAATAATTGCTTAATCTTCTTATTATCTTGCTTATTTGTTCTTAATACTGTTTCATTGAGCTTATTGATAATGTTTGATCATCTGTTTTTAGCTTTTGTAGTTTAGATCTTTATTTTTGATATTTTGTCTTATAAATCATAAAAAATA
>BQNB010157348.1:0-15161 GCA_026074375.1 Tanacetum coccineum | reverse complement strand
TTTTTTTTATCAGATAGGCGGCCCCCTTAAAATTAAGGGGACCGACCATGTAAATATAGGCGGCCCCTTAATTTTAAGGGGACCGGCCTATTTAATTTCCCAAACACTCCATTTTTTTCTGCAAAACACAACACCAAACACTCAATTTCATTCATATCTCCTTCCCTGCTACTGTGTGACGAAAACCAACATCCAAAACCAACAAAATTCAAACATTCAAACACCCATTCGATCAAAATTCGCAAGGGGTAAACACCAACAACAAGATTAACAACCTCGATTGTAAGATTTTCTATACTTTTCTCTTTCAATTTCATCCAATTTTGCTCTCAATCAAAATTGGGTATTTTTTTTAAATTTTTATGTCTTTTACATTATCGATTAAAACTAGGAAATCCATAACTATAATGATTATCGTAGTCATAGGAATTCAAAAATTTCAATAGGATTGAGTCAATTTTTTTTGGTTCGAAAACTTATAATCGAATTTCTTTAAGAATTTTCAAAACAAGATTCTATACATTGTTGATTCATGCCAAAAACACGTTAAAATGATTATACATTGTGTTTCTAAACATACATTCCTAAAGGCATATTTTTCGAATCAATGGGTAAAGTTTTATAAAAATAAAGGGTTGTTTGGTTCGTTTCTTAGGATCGATTTTTAGAGTCGAAATGACCATCACTATATTTTTGTCACATGTATAAACCCGTAACTAACTTGTATAAGTCATCAAGATATATAATTCATATATATATTGATACATTTTATAAAAAGTGTAAAATAAAGGGGCGTTTGGTTTAACATTTTAAAACATAGTATTAAGTCAAAACAAACACCATTTAACTCTCGTCAAGTCAAAAATAATGAACTTATATTTGTCAACAAAATATACAACTTAACGTATATCGTTCGACAAATTTAGTCAAGTTTTGTATTGATAAGAGAGTGTTTGGTTCATCTTCTAGATGTTGAAATATATAATTAATATATACTCTTCGACATCCTAGATTAAGTCAAAAATAAATTAAGGAACATATGGATCACTTCTTAGGTTTTTATTTTTAGAGTCGAAGTAATCCTTGTCCCACATTTGTCATTTTTCAAAAACTTTATTTTTTTATTTTATTTTCTTATTGTAATACTTTATTTTGTTGTTGTCCTGTTTAGGTGATAAACATGCCTCGAGCAACTGTCGGTGATACCTCTCTTACCCGTTCTTACATTCCCAAAGTTTCCCAAACACCCGGTATCGCTCCTTCTATCGCACACTTCTACAAACCTATCGAAGATCGATGTATTCATGAGGGTAGAGTTGTTGATCAACTTTACTACACATCTGATCACATTGATCGTTGTTTTTCTAACATTCGTCTCAATTGTCTCTACGAAATCAATGTTCTAGACTTTTATAGTCAAGTCACTCTTCAAAGAGATGCCTCCGGAGTTATTCTTATCTCCTTCATGCTTCAAAACGAATTCATCACTCTTTCTCTCTAACAATTCGGTCAAATTCTCAGAATTCCATTCGATGGCCAAGCCGTCTTCACAAACGAATGGGATCTTGGTTCTCTTGCATAATCACAAGAAACCAAAGGACCATATCATACCGATCTTCCTACTCCTGAAGAAATTCATCAATTTCTTCAATTTCAACTTATTGATCCTAACCGCATCATCAAACACAAAAACATCATTCTTTCTCCAAATTAAGTTTTGACCAAAGAGCTTAGACAAGACTTGAAAAGATGGAAGGAACTCATTTATGAAAATGTGTTCAGACTAGGAGGACACCGGGACCATCCCCCGGCTTGCCTTGCTCATAAATTATATTGTATTCTAGCCGAGCAACAATATAATCTTGCCTATTGCTTTGTCAAAAGAATTAAAAGTGCACGAGCGACTCCTAAAGCCCATCTTCCTTATGGTATGTTCTTGACACGTCTCTTTTGACATGTCATGGAACTTTACCCTCATCTTGACAATGGCATCTACGATGTCGTTGAACGAGTCATGCGTCCACTTGCTCTAAGACAAACCCGTCGACCCCGAAGTGATCGTGGAAAAGCCTGTCACTCCGTCTTTTCAACCTCCGCCCATCATAACTGTGGATCTTCATCTCATCAAGAAGATGATGATGAGGATGATGGTGCTTCTCGTGCTAGTACCCCGTCTCCTACAACCTACCTAAACTCTCTCAAACCACTTAATTACAAACCATACCAAATTCCTTCTCCTTCTTAACAAAATGATGATCTTCTCTTCAAGCGACAAACCGAGTTGCTAAATCAATCGCAAGAAATCCATAAAGAGGTTAGGGGTAGACTCAAGTAATTTGGCAAGGCATTGCGAGGAGTCTTCGACAAGAAAAAGAAGTGAAGATGTTGTGTGATGACTAGTTTGATAGAATGTAGAATAATATGTTTATACTTTATGTGAACTTTGTTTATGTTTAACTTACTTATGTGTACGACAACCCCGACTAATCGGAAGAACTTGAACTGTTAGGTTCTTAAAGACTTTAACCATTATGAATTATTCGTATGCTTTTTATTCTCAATCAGTCTTGTCTCATACAATTTTACAAATTACATGCCTATATGATATATTTTTTCATCACATATAATGTTCACATAGGACCTTATGCAAATTGATCACTAAAGCACAACCTTTCTCACTAAATTTTAGCAAAAATCAAATTTTAGGTCACCTGAAAAGTATCAGATGGGCGGCCGCCTTAGCTCATAAGGGTGGTCCCCTTATCAATGAGGGGGCCGACACTATAGATAAGGGGACCGACCATCCAGTTCAAGGGATTTACTATTTCTTTCTGCTTGTTAACTCTCTTTTATCTAGCCTCAGCTACCCTTACCCAGAAAACTCAAACACAATTTGGAAAATTTTGAACTAATTCAAATTCATTCTATTTCCAAACTATTATCTTCCAATAAATTCCCTCTAAATGTTTACCACCACTTCATCTTCTTCTTCATCCATTATCAACCACCATAAACCTCCATGGCATCCACTAGAGCTTTCATTTCCAAACCTTTCGAAAGACAAAAAATCAACATAATACCACCAAAACAACTATTCATATGAGTCTCACATAAATGATGGAAACTATAACTCCTTCTCTAAATTACCAAGTCTTATCACCAAGTGCCCCAAATGCACCCTCAAAAACTCCATCCACCATAGCCACTTCTTCATCCTCCATTGATCACAAACCCAAATCACCAACATCCTCCACATCACCATCAACCCATGGCTACTTGAACTCATCAATGTCTCCTCCTCCAAGAGTGCCACCACCACCTCCAACTCAAGAAAGTGGTTCCATGGACATCACTCTCACTCTTTCACCAATCACTCCACTTGATGTTCAATTCAATACTCCATCACCTCCCTCACCTCTCTTTGGTCATCCCATTCCTTGGAATCTTCTTGAAGCACATGGTAATTCATGCTATGTTGAATCACATCGAACTCCCATCTAGGTTAAAGATGACTTCAATACATGTTTTCTTACATTGAACACATGCTTTCATAACCACCACCACCAAATTCCGCCACCACCACCATCACTTTCTACAAACAAAAATACTCTAATGTTAGTTACTCATGTTTTAAAATAATTTTTACCAAACCTCTTGCAAGCAAGTCCCTATGAAATCCTAGGAATATTAGGACTCGTAATTTTACTTTATGTATGTGGTATTAGTATCTTCAAGCATATTATTTTCAATTGATGTATGCATGATTGTGCTTATACACAATTTTTATGTTTAAGAATTCTTTAGTCTTATATATTTTTAGATTACACATGCTTGTCGTTAAATCTTTATTGGTTGAATGACACATATCTATAAACATTAGATCTAGTTTTGATATATATATTTGTGATTATTGCTTGACACTTGTCAAACATTATCAACATGATCTAGTATTTTTCCTTGTTATTTGCTATATGTTAGAAAATGGTTGTCTTGTTCTTCTAACTCGTTTTTGTAGCAAAGTTACCATAGCTTGATTCTTTGGTGCCCTCGAACGAGGGGGAGTACACATCAAAGGGGAATCATCGACAAAGCCTTTTTGATTCTACAAAAAGGAGAGAAATGGAAATAAAACTCACTAAATACTTGTTTAAAAATAATTTTACATTTAATGAGCCTTAAGATTTTTGTATCACAAAAAAGGGAGATGCTTTTTAGAAATAATGCCTAAAACGTTATAATAATTTTTTCGACCTCTCTACGTCTTTATATCACAAAAATGTAAAAACGTTCATTGTAAAATAAACTAAATAAGTAATTAGTAGTAAATTTTCATTTCACAGATTTAATCACTTAAAGGTATGCAATAATAAATGCTTAATGCATTTTATGATCAAAGGAATTTTTTATTCAACCTCATATTTTTTATAAAATATTACAAACATTTTTATAACTTTTACAAAATATTTTCTACATTTAAAAGAAATATTTTATTCAAAATAAATATTTTGAATTTAATTTTTCCTACCCCAAAAGCGCTAAAATGTTACAGAAAACACTCTCCTGAAAAAAGCCAAAAAAGGACGTCTAGCCTGGGCCCCGCCCTTAAATATAAAGGCGGGGCCCTTAGTGATAAGGGGGCCGACCATAGAGCTAAGGGGGCCGGCCAGACAAAAACACTCCCCAACTTGCCTATAAATACTGGACTCTTACCTTTTGCACTCATTCTTTTTTGTCTAAAATCAATCCACACATCACCTACAATCCTTTGATCATTTAATCTTAAGCATTTGTTTCCAAGTGATTTAAGCTTAATTCCTCAAGTGCAAGAGAATAATATTTCTTATCATCAAGTCAAAAGTATGTATTTTGTTTTTGTTATTGTGAAGTTAGTTTTAATATCATTGTAAATCATTTGTGTATATTGTGAAGGTGTTTATTGTAGTTGTGTATAATAGGTAGATTGTGGTGATCATTGAAAGTATAGTTAGATCGTTGTGATCATAGTAAGTAGTGTTAGATTGGTGTGATCGTGGTAGTGTCTAGGTGTAGTGAAGTTGTGAAGTGAAGTGAAATAGTGAAGTGTAGTGAAGTTGTGAAGTGAAGTGAAGTAGTGAAGTGAAGTTGTGAATTGTTGTGAAGTAGTGCGGTTAGTATTTTAGTCCTCAAAATACAAAAGTTGTGATAAAATTGTTTCTATGCTAGGATAGAACTCGACATTTCGCTCTGTGTCCAGAAATCGTGAAAAGCTTAGGTTGTGTACTTCGCCTCCGCCTAAAGGATTAGTTGACATAGTAAAGAAAACTCTTGAGTTTGGTGCTCGGGGATAATTAGCGGCGAAGAGGTGGCTATCGTTACCGAACCAGATATAAATCCTTTGTGTTGTGGTTTAATATTTCTAACTCGTATCCTTGTCTTCATATATTTTATATTACTTACTTTATTGTACAAATTGTGCTCATATTGAGATCGACATAAAGTCGAATCTAATTTTAAAACTAACTAAACATCAAACTTAAAAAGCGGTAAACTATTCAACGCCCCTTCTATTTTCCACAAGTTATTTTTAATCCACTGTTCATGAAGAGGTGTTGAAGTGGCATGAAATGACTAATTATCAAGATAAGCACTATCTGACAAGTACGGTAGAAGATGAATGTTTGCATGTTGAACATGTTGAAGAAAGAAGACCAAGCAAGAGGATTAGAGTCACCCAAGAAGAGATGGTCAAGGATGAAAAGCCAAAGAAAGGTTGATGAAGACCCATTGGTATCACTGGTATTTGTATGTGAATATTGCCTAAGGTTTATGATGTAATAGTTAAGTTTGTAAGATTCCAGATGGATATGAAAAAGCCTACAAGTTAATTGATATTTGACATTCTTATGCATTGTGATCACAGCATATATATAAATATTTGACTTGCAAGCCCAAACCATGGTATTTATGTACAAGTGGTATGATAAGTGGTTAGTATGAGGATTGTGTTATGACATCCTAATAATTGACATCTTTTCAAAAGTGACATTTGCATTTTAAAGGTATGGTAAAACTAGGAATGAATCGACCACACACCCAAACAAGGGTCAACATCATTGTGAAATCAAAACACAAACAAGATACACAAACGCTAACATATATTCACCCACGGCTTAAACTATGTACACTACCAAAAATTTTTTATTTAAGAAATTAGGACATGACCCAAACCCAACCATCATCTCCGTCTACATAAAACCACAAAAGATACCACCCAACATAATTATCATCCCCATCTACTTAAAAACTTATCAAAAGATAACCCAAATATCCACAAACTGATCAATAGAATCTCAGAACTGTAAGAAAATCTATCTCTCTATGGACTTGAAGTTGCACTTCCGCTATCATCTTCCTTAGCTCCAACATCCTAAACACTTCTTTTTGGAAAAAGTGCTTAAGAAACTTGGCACATTGCACTGCTAATGGACCACCAAACACATTCAGCTCGGATGTCAATAGTCTGAGTTCATTAACCCTACTGTATAACACATCCCACAGTTGGCATAATCCAACCCAAATGTGGAATCTGCGTTGATCGTCCTCTGAATATATACTGATATTATCAGTCAAATTGTTAGAGTTCCCGCCGCCTGCAAGTTCTTATAGACGTGGGAATTGCCATTGTTTTTTATTGTTCTTACCGTGTTGTCTGTATTTGGTTGACAATGATATTAGGAAAGACCACTAAATAGCAAAAACCTAACTTGAGTTAGTGGTTACACAAATATCAAAGATACGACGCTTCATACTGACATCCACAGCTCTATACACTTTCATTAATTAACATGTTATTACATACCATAGTCCCGTAAAACCATCTTCCTTTAGAAGACATGTGTAAGGTGGGAAAGGATAATAGACCATACTAACCTTAGGACCATCGTGAAATAACCCCCTTTATAGTCCACATGTCCAATAAATTCCCAAGTTGTATATTCTCCATAATCAATAATATTATAAAGTATACCATTATTCCATCAAATAAAGACCTATAATTAAGCAACCATATTATATTAAAGAAATGACTTTTTACAAAAACATAGATTTTGATCATACACAATATCTATAAAACAATAACAAAAGATTGACACAAACAAGACTCTAGCAAAGAACTTGATTGTCACAATCATAAGCAATCTTTCTTGACACATGCTGATGTATTCCTACAATCATTTTCCTAAGCTCCAACAACTGAATTAGATCATGGTTTTGAACCTCGTTTAGAAACTTCAGAATCTTTAAGTCATGACTGACTGACACAAACCCTCCAGTTTAGTTTATACAGAGTTCCATTCCGTTGTACGCTACAAGCAATTCACCCATAAGTTGTGGGACATCATTTGCAAAAGTTAAGATCTTTTCCAAGCTCTCAACAAAGTCACCAACATCTCATTAACCAACCCCCTTAGATTAGCATTACCGCAAGTTTATCTATCGGGAAGGTTAGCCATTTTTTAGTTTATGTTTATTTGGATTTAGGTTTGAAGGTGTTTTTGAGTTGAAAATGTTTTTGGGTACTCAAATGATAGGGAGTATCACCCCTTAAAAGTTCAACAAAGGAAATTTAATGCAATTGACGTCCAAGAATGCCAGACGTTAAAGGGGATTATAATTAAGTTGCAATGCATCTAACTGTTTCTCACATGGCTCGATACATCACATTTAATTTGTAGAATTGGCGGGAACACTAAGTTTAGGGACCAATTATGCAATAATAAAAAAAGTTTAGGGATGAAAGAAACATCGTAACTCTTCATATTAACGATTGATATTGAAACGACATGACCGTTCACGGTTGTGAAACATCGTAACCCTTAACACAAACTCTTATATAAAGCACTACGCTAGATCACAAGTCTCATATTCCAAAAACTCATGAAACGCAAACGCATAGAAACTTCAAAAATGGATGTTGACGGTTCAAAAACGGTTGGCCATCTAAAAGAACTAGAACAAGCCGCAAAATCCAATATTTATGCTCGTGTGTGGGTTGTACAAACGAAAAAGGAGGTTGTGAACGACAATCAAATAACACGAAAACTGTTGGACGTTGTGAAAGATCTTGACAAAAGTTTGAAAAAAGGCAGGGAATTATTGGCGAGTTAAAGGTTAAAAAGGGTATGCGTGCATGGAAAGCTGTTACTTTTTTTAGGTAAGTTGACCATCGCGAGATGGAGATGCGCCAACAATTAATGTTGCACATCAACGAAACTCAGGTGCGTACCTTTGAAAAAAGGGAAATTGTTGAAGCTATGAAGAAACTTTAAATGGGTGATGATGTTGTTATTCTTTTGTATTTTATGTTATTGACAATTAAGTAATATCAATAAATCTTAACTTTTACAGCATTGTATAGTTCTTTGTTGTTCTTCAACATTGACTACTTTTGTATATTGGTGTTTCGATAAGTTTGACTTTTACAGTCAATTTGGTTTACAATGACTCAGGTTAGGGACCAACGGGGTCTATTTGATTATCCTTACTTGTAGAAGGTTTATTTTAATTTGTTGTTAGAATGACTCATTTAGATATTTGGGGTTTTTTCAACGCCTATTTCAATTGGTTTAATTATAATTTTAAAATGCGAAGTAAATTTGTTGTGGATCCGTTGACTTTTACAGTCTATTTGTGAGTTTTTAAAAAGAAAAATAAATTTACTACTACTTAATCGAACATAATAACAAACAATACAAATCATTTGAAAACCTTAAAATACAAAATAGGGTAACAATCATAATCACATACTAAAAAATGACTAAACAAGTAAACCATCGCAAATCAAATGCCAATCAAAACCTAACCTAATGTCCCTAAATTCATCTTACTAACAAAGGTATGATTCTCACGAACACTAAGATGAGATTCATTCACTATAATCTAGAGACGCATCATCTTATAGAAATCATGACCACATGGTTACCACTTAACCTTTCAAGCTCATGTACCACGTCTTCCATTTCTTTAACAACATTGGACACCTCCTCACATAGCTCTCGAAACTTCTCCTTAAGCTTCAACTCAGTATTCACTTATCTCCTGATTAAGACTAGCAATTTGTCCTCACAATTTTATTAAACTTGCATCCTTACGTTAACACCCCCAAAAAAATGTGTCGCAGCAATATTGATAGTGGATGCTCAAGGCACATGACAGGGAACATGTCCTATCTTACAAACTATGAAGATATAGATGAAGGATATGTTGCTTTTGGAGGGAACCCTAAAGGAGGGAATCTGTAACAACCCCAAAAATGTGTCGCAGCGGAAATATGTCCGGAGGTGTTACTTCATAATACACAGTGCTACTGTACTGAAACAACGAACGTATACATGTCGGAACAATTTGGATGTTGCGGGTTGAACATCTACATGGGCACATTTAGTGCATTAAATTGCATACATATATGTCGAGCTTCGGTGTCATGAGCTTAGTGCACTCGTAATTACTTTTAAGATATTGTATGTGTTACATGTCTTACATTGGAAATCTTGTGGTCCTATTTTATACATTTACTAAACCTGTGAATTCACCAACTTTATGTTGACGTTTTAAAGCATGTTTTTCTCAGGTCAATAAGGTACGAGAAACAAGGATACATTGGTGGTCACCATTTTGGAGTCATTACTATAAAGATTTGGATGCATTACATTTTGGGAATATTTGTTATGTCTTAAAATCTTTACTTTTCATGGATGAACTATTTAAGCTTCGGCTATTGTAACAAACAAGTCTATTTAATCCAATGTATCAATTTTAAACGACTCATATAGAGGTCGTTCTCATATCTCGTGCTATTGATCTATGAAGTAACACTCTCCAACTCATATTCCGCTGCGACCCATTTTGGGGGTGTTACACTTGCGCCATTGTTTTTCAAATCATTTTTCTGATAAAAATGAGTATTTATTTGATAGTGTTTCATAAATATTTTTATAACATTTATAAAAATATCTGTTATTTATTTTGTGACTCAAAATAAAAAAATGGATTTTAACCCGGATATTCGCGTTATCAACAATGCTTAAATAAATAAAATATTAAATAATTTTATTTAATATTTTTATTAAATGTATATTGATAATTAAATCATTTAATTATTTTTGTGTCTCTAAAATCTTGCGAGGGCATTTCAGTCAACTTCTGACTGCTTTCGGGTCTCGGTCAAATCTAAAAAGTTGTCAGGAATGTCGTTTTACTTCAAATTGTTTTAGAGTCCGAATAATGAAAACGTGCTTTAGATGGTCGTTCTTATAAGTCAAGCCAGACCCTAAAAGTCAAAGATTTAAATCGTCATTCAAAATTTCGAAAATTCTCGGATGTTACAAAAACAGTTATAGTCTAGGGTAAAATATGCAACCTAGTTCCCTATAACCAGTGCTCTGATACCAATCTGTAACAACCCCAAAAATATATGTAAAACCAGTAAAACATGAGGCTATAAACTCACATTGATGTTGTAGAACGATTGGCAGAACTACACATATTAAGCACAGCACGAACGAAAAACCGAAACGGCTCGATCAAGAAGTTGCGGTTTATCTTAACGGCTAAGACCCACTAGACTAGGATAATGTATTTGGGTTTTCCGATGGATGAGTTACATCAACGCGTCACGTTGATAAAAGACTTAGATTTCCAAGTTGTAATAGTTTGGTGGTTGGTTAAATAAAATAAATCGAAAGTAACGCAAAGTATGTAATATATTCCGTATATATTACATATGAAAAATAACAATTATATAACTCATACCGTGAATTATATAACAAAGATAAACAATCCAAAGATTAATATGAAGTATATAATACTTTGCAAGTATTATATAAGGAGTGAGTAAATAATTAAACCAAATAGTTTGACACGTTTTCGGATATCACCACTTAATTAAATAAAAAGTTCTTGCATAGATGTAAACGTACGTTTTAAGATTACAAATTATGTCAAACGATGTCTGTAAAACTTTTACAACAGTTATGATGTTATCTTCTAGTTGACAATTATAAAATATAAAATAATATTTTATAAATTTGTATTTCGTCTTCTTGACGGGTTGTAGCTAAAATAGTTGTCTCATTGTAAAAGTATAGTTTTCGTTCGTTTGTCGGGTTATTGTATAATACAATTCAATAATCTTAAAACTATATAACTTCGTCCTTTTATCGGGTTTCTAAGATAATAGAAATTATAGATTTTTCGGCATGATCTATTCGTTTATAAACGTTTCCATATTTATAAGATTCAATGTTTTTCCTCTTAATAAACCAAATCAATATTGTAAACACCCGCGTGTTTTAAATATATATAAATATATTTTTATATCTAAACTAAACAAAATAATAAATATCACATTTATTTAACCATTTAAACCACCATTATATCTGGTTTTATATTTATAAAATCCTACGATATATTTATTTGTCGATTATATAAACCATACGCACCCTTGTTGTTTTCTACTAACCCAAACGCACCCTTAGGGTGTTTCTGCTCACCCAAACACACCCTTATTGGTTTTCTGCTCACCCAAACACTCCCTTATACGTTTAAACAGTCAACCAAACGCACCCTATGTTGTGTTTATCATAACCAAACGCGCCTTATGTTGTTCCTATCAAAACCAAACGCACCTAGGCTGTTACACAGCCAACCAAACGCACCCTATGGCAAATATGTTAAACCAAACGCTCCTAACTGCTAAACCAAACGCCCCTTTTCGGTAAACCAAGACCCAAACGCACCCTTTATGGTATTTCTTGGTAAACCAAACGCACTCCTATTGGTTTTTCTGCTAACTAAACGCACCCCTATTGTGCTTTCTGCCAAACCAAACGTACCCTTGTGGTGTTAACCACATAGACAAACACACCCTTGAGGTGTTAACAGAACCAAACGCTCCTTGGTGCTAAACCCGGATCCAAACGTACCCTCTCGGTGCAGTTTTATGTTAAGCCACATGTACCCTGGTGGGTTTGTTAGAACCAACTGCACCCTCTTGGTGCTCCTACCCAACCAACGCACCCTCGTGGCTGCAGAGACAACCAAACGCACCTTGTTGGGTGGCTGAGACAGCCAAACGCACCCATTTGTAGTGGTAGCAGTGGTGTTGATGGTGGTGTGGGGTTCGCGGTGGTGGTGCGTGGGTGAGGGTGGTGGTGCGTGGGTGATGGTTGGTGGCGTGGTGATGTGGTTATGGTGTGTCGGCGTGGTGGGTGGTGGAGTAGAGATGGAGATGAAGGTGGTGGTGGTTGCGATGGGGGTCGACTGGTGGTCGACGATGGCGCGTGGCAGTGTGTAGTGGTGGTGATCGGGTAATGGGGAGGCTTTTGGGACTTGGTCGGAAAACTCGTCGGAAAAGTGGCGGCTGCGGTGGTGGCCGGAATGTTGGCCGGAAAAGATGACCGGAGGTGGCGCCAGAAAAAGGGAGGAGGAGAGATGAGTGTATGTGTGTGTGTTATATTAAAATGAGATGAAAAAAATATGATAACTTATATATATATATTTATATTTTAAAAGTTATAAAATAAATGTGACAAGTCACAAAAAGATGAGGATTGCTTTTGTAAATATTTTCACAGAGACCAAAAGTGTAACTTTTGTAATATAACGGTTCGGGTCTCATTTAGGCCACTTGGCGGATGTTTTAATATACGAAACTTATGCCATTGCGTTCCAAATTATTTTTCCGATAAAAATGAGTATTTACTTGATAGTATTTCATAAATATTTTTATAACATTTATAAAAATATTTGTTATTTATTTGGTGACCCGGTAATGCCTTGTCCGAAAGTAAAAATGAATATTAACCCGAATATTCGCGTTATCAACAAACGCTTTTGAATAAAATGTTAAATGATTTTATTTAATATTTTTATTAAATAAATAGTGATAATTAAAAATAAATTTAATTATTTTTGTGTCGGTACGCGTTGTGTGCGCTGTTCAAAATTTTGCGAGGGTATTTCGGTCATTTTCTGCTTGTTTTCGGGTCTCGGCCAAAACTAAAAAGTTGTCCGGAATGTCGTTTTACATCAAATTGTTTCTGAGTCGTGAAAACATGATTTAGCTGGTCGTTTTTGATAAGTCAACTAAGAAATAACATATATCTTCTCGTTTTCAAGTCAATTAAGTTTAAAAATAATTTTGCACATGAGAGATATGTAATAATAAATACGATTTATTATTTAAATATGTTCCGAAACATTACCGGTTACGCGGTAATCGCTTTTATGTGACAATAAAAGACCAAAAGTCAAAAAGTCAAGTCAGACCTAAAAAGTCAAAGGGTAAAATAGTCATTTAAAATTTTAAAAATTGCCGGATATTACAGAATCACAGGAAAAGGTACCATTAAAACCGGTAATCTAGATTTTAAAAATGTGTATTTTGTGAGAGAGTTAAAGTTTAATCTCTTTAGTGTCTCACAAATGTTTGATAAAAAGCATAGTGTTCTTTTTAATGACACTGAATGTATTGTTTTATCTCCAAACTTTAAGTTAATTGATGAAAGTCAAGTTTTACTTAAAGTTCCTAGAAAGAACAATATGTATAGTGTTGATTTAAAGAACATAGTTCCTAAAGGAGGTTTAACTTGCCTTTTTGCAAAAGCCACATCTGATGAATCTAAACTTTGGCATAGAAGGCTAGGTCATTTAAATTTTAAAACCATGAATAAATTGATTAAAGGAAATCTTGTAAGGGGTTTACCTTCTAAACTTTTTGAAAATGATCAAACCTGTGTTGCTTGTCAAAAGAGAAAGCAGCACAGAGCCTCTTGTATGTCCAAAACAGAGAACTCAATCAGTTTTCCTTTACATTTGTTGCATATGGACTTGTTTGGTCCAACATTTGTAAAAAGCCTTATGAAGAAAATGTATTGCCTAGTTGTCACAGATGACTGCAGTAGGTTTACATGGGTTTTCTTTCTAGCTACTAAGGATGAGACTAGTGGCATTCTTAAGTCCTTTATAACTGGTATAGAAAATCTAGTAGATCACAAGCTTAAGGTGATTAGATGTGATAATGGGACTGAGTTCAAAAACAAAGAAATGAATCAGTTTTGTGAGATGAAGGGTATTTTGAGACAATTTAGTATAGCTAGAACTCCTCAACAAAATGGAGTTGCTAAGAGGAGGAATGGGACAATAATTGATGCTGCTAGGACTATGCTAGCTGATTCTAAGTTGCCAACTACTTTTTGGGCAGAACCAGTTAATACTGCTTGCTATGTGCAAAATAGAGTGTTAGTAGTTAAGCCTCATAACAAGACCTCATATGAACTTTTTCATGGTAGAACACCAACTTTAAGTTTTATGAGACCATTTGGGTGTCCTGTTACTATTCTTAATACCATAGATCACTTAGGCAAATTTGATGGTAAGGCTGATGAAGGTTTCTTTGTTGGATACTCTTTGAATAGTAAAGCCTTTAGAGTATTCAATAGTAGAAAAAAGATAGTAGAAGAAAACTTACATATTAGGTTTAGTAAGAGTACACCTAATGCTGTAGGTAGTGGACCAGATTGGCTATTTGATATTGATGCACTAACAAAAACAATGAATTATGAGCCAATTGTTGTAGGTACACAGTCTAATAGTTTTGCAGGTACAAAAGCAAGTGATAATGTAGGTCAAGCTAGAAAGGAGACAGAACCTGTCAAAGATTACATTTTGCTACCATTATGGACTGCTGATCCACCAAATTCCCAAGATCCAAAGAGTTCTCATGATGATGGATCCAAACCTTTAAATAATGATGGAAAGAAGGTTGATGAAGATCCAAGAAAAGAAAGTGAATGTAACGATCAAGAGAAGGAAGATAATGTTAACAGCACTAACACTGTTAATGCTGGTGGCATAAATGAGGTTAATGTTGTTGGTGGAAAAACAAGCATTGAACTTCCATTTAATCTAAATATGCCTGCTTTGGAAGATTATAGCATATTTGACTTCTCAAGAGATGATGAAGATGATGCTGCAGATGTTGACATGAAAAATTTGGATACTGTTGATAAAATATAATGCCTAAAAACATTAATAATATTTGTTCACATCTTTACGTTTTGATAATCACAAAATATAAAAACGTTCAACGTAAAATTAAACGTAAATAAGTATTTAGTAGTAAA
>BQNB010157347.1:3298-15161 GCA_026074375.1 Tanacetum coccineum | reverse complement strand
TTGGCATACATTGGGTTATTTCGATCGGTTATACATTGGGTTAGCACTTTACATGTCCAAACTCATTAACCAATACTCTAGGACCCTTTGTAAGTCAAGTTCGAGCTTATATTCTTCGCATTTTAAATGGTTTCTTAGTTGCTAGACATTGTGTCACGTAAGTAGTTCACTAACGCAAACCCATGTGTGTCAACGTACACATAAACGTTTGTATAGGACTTGTGTGGTGATACATATGTCAAGGAACATGTACAAAATGATTAAATGGCAAGCTAAGTATCAAACGTATTCGTTTACGTGCAAATGTAAACACCAACGCGAACCTTTACTCTTAGACATGAATATTTCATAAACTACACGTAAACTTTTAAAGGAAATGGGATGGCGCGGCTAGGGAAGGGTATACGAAGTTAATAAACGTTTGTATGTGTTACACGACCTTTATCTAAGCTAAACAAGCTTAAATATGTTATGTTGCTAGAACTAGTACCGACCCATATATGTTGTTAAAAGAGTAAATGGACCACTAATGGGCCCAACAGCTCGTTAGTGGGGACCCATCTCTTATTGATAAGCTCATTCAAGCTTATTGTTGAAATATTTAGCCCAATAGCCACGTACGACCCAAAACAGGCCCAACAGGCCCGGCTTATAGGTCCACAGTTTTATAATAAGCACTTTGTTCTTATTGGAAAAGTCTAAAGTGCTTATCTAATTCAAATAGACCCTAAGGTACCTTAACATGTGTTAGAAAACCAAACGGACCCTTAATGGACTTGTTAGCCCATTACCGAGTCCAAACGTGAACCCATAAGCCACAATAAGCTCAAACAACTTATTGGTAAGCTTATACATTTTAACGGGCTTAATAAACTTGGAAAATGCTAATGGACCCTAAGTGAATAAGCCTAAAGGCTTAAAGGGCTTATCGAACTCTTATTGGGCCCAAAGGCCTAATAACGAGCTTATTAGCTTATTGAATAAGCCAAAGAGTGAACAAACCCTAAAGTGCTTATTAAGGCTAGAAATTATAAGTTGAACATGTTTTAGAACCTTAATGGACTTTTAAAAGTATTCGGGTTAGAGTTATTGGGCTAACGAACCCAATAAGCTCAAATAAGCTCATCCGAGCTTATTTTTCATCCAAACAGTTTCACATGAGCTTAAATAAGTCAAATGAGAGCTTATGTACATTTGGAATCCTAAATGGACCCTTTATTTGCTTAATGGGCCTTAACGAGCTCAAAAAGCCCAATAAGCTCAAATAAGCTCATCCGAGCTTATTTATAAGCTGCCAACAGCTTATGTAGCTTATTGGAGTTAATAAAACCTATTGTCACTTATTAGATCTTAATTGGGTTTAAAATGCGATCTTTACTAGTTAAGGGACTAAATGTGTAACTTTGTAAACTTGAGGGTCAAAACTGTCATCTCACTGTTTTGGAAGTTAAGGGACTGTTTTTGACATTTCTGAAACTTTAGGGACTATTGGAACATATAAGGACTTAAAGTGTAATTTTGTAAAGTTGAAGGGCCAAAAGTGTACAAGTGGAAACTTAAGGGTTTAAAAATGTAAAATAGTATATATTTCATAAACCTAGGGGCTGTTTTGAAATTATGGAAAACCTAAGGGTATTTTATAAACAAAAGTGATTTTATAAACACTTAGCGTACCGGACGAATTACATTCGGATATTATACAAGTTAACCGACGACTTAATAAATAGGAATATTTATTAATAACGTTTATACGTATACTAAAACGTGTGAAATCGTATACCTTCCCAAGAGCCATCATGTGAATACAAATACAATAAACATGTGCACCACCACACAAGTGATAATAGTATATATAAACTAGCAATTTATTGTAGTTTATACATTAAGTCTTTAGCCTAAACTTGTAGACTAAGACTGGCCGTATTTACTTAGGTATTTGACGGTGTGATTCATTTGCTATACTTGGATATATTTATCATTTTCAGAGGACTATTTACTAAGGTGAGTTCATAGCCCCATGTTTTACAATTATTTAAATGATTTACACCTTTGGGGTGAGAACATGCTTTGTTTTACAAATTGGACGCAAGTGTACATTTTATACTATGATTACGTGTTTGCCTAAGTAGCGATAACCCACTGAGCCCTTTTATCATGAACTGTCAATTGCTAGATTGCGAGCGCGAATGTTATAAATAGATCTATTTGGGATTGACGTCCCCGTTTGGGTGAGTAGCGCTCACTGTGCCGGTCTGCCGGACAACAAACGTATACCATGTCGGATTTGGGATGTTGCGGGTTAGAACATCATTCAGGGGCATTCATTGGCAAATTTATTGCATCCATATACGTCGAGCTTCGGTGTCATGAGCTTAGGAAACCGTAATTACTTTTATGATGTTTGCATCTGTTGCTTAATCATACACTTAGAAATCTTGCGGTCCTACAATTGATTTACATAAACCTATGAATTCACCAACTTTATGTTGACGTTTTAAGCATGTTTTTCTCAGGTCAATAGGGCACGAGGTGCCAAGATACATTGGGGGTCACTCTGTGGAGAGTCAATATTAAAGATTTGGGGCGTATTATATTTTGGGACATTTGTTATAAACCGAAATCTTTACTTATGTTGTCAAACAATTTGAAGCCACGAGCTTATGTAATGAACAAGTATTTTGTTAAATCCAATGTATATTTTTAAATGACACGTTTAGTGGTCGTTCTCATATCTTGTGCTATTGATCTATGAAGTAACGCCCTCGGATATTCAACATTCCGCTGCTACCCAGATTTGGGGGTGTTACATGTAGCTCTTCTCGAGCATTGCGAATGTTCATAGAAAAATCACACGACGAGGTACGAGGTTGTCATAAAGGTGGTAGTGAAAAAGGTGGACGGAAGGTATTAACCATCTATATAATAATAGAGGCGTGATTAAGGTTTTTGTGAAATGAATTAGACATGAATAGTGAGTGACATTTTAATCTGAATTTCGCAAATTAAAAATACTTAAACATTTTGGATGAAATAGTTAATTTGTCGAGATTTATTGGAATACATTTAATAGTACCAAGACTATTATAATGAGAACGAGACATTTACGAGATTTCTGATAAATTTTAATGGAGGAGTGACGTTTTAATTTGCTTTTCGTGAGTTAAAATTACTTAGGTATTTCGGATGAAATAATTAAGTTGTCGAGATTTATAGAGATAAATTTAATAGTAACAAGACTATTAAAAGGAGAATGACATGTTTACGAGGTTTGTTCCATCATTCCTAGACCTAACCGTAAATAGATAAACGGTTCACGTTTGAGTGGTTTAGTGAGGATATCGACGATGTTGTCTTCCGACGGAACCTTTTCGATGGAGATATTTCCTTTTTGGACGTTGTCGTGAAGGAAATGGTGACGGATATCGATGTGTTTTCTATCCTATGACCGGTGGATAAAGTTCGATCCTTATTATGTATGAGGTGAGCATGACGGATATCGGGGTTTCTAAAAGATTCTAAAAACTTTAGACTAAGTGATAGTGTTTGCGATCTCCTACTAAGAAAAGTAACACCGCAAGTCTCATCGTGGTAGGGGATCTCACCATCAACCTTCGGTGAGAGAATAATTTTATAGAATGAGAACGTAAGAGTATGTCTGCTTATTCCTAGCGCGAGAGATCTTACCATGTATGGCGTTTTACCCTTGTATTTATAAGCAAGTGGTTTTGTCGTGTTCTGGAAATCAAGGGGTGCGGGTCATCCTATATATTAAATGATGGGTTATAGGATGTTTGCCTTGAAGTCATGCCCTTTGACTTGCTTTATGCTATGTCAATCGTGCTACAAATATATGAATAATGTCCTTAGTTGACGAGTTGTCACATTTATCTATTTTGGCATGCTTATGTTTATTCCTTGACCCCGGATTATATTCTTTACCCATTTTGGCTGGATTGTGTGTAGGAAAACGTAAGGTATAAAATTAAATTTTCATAACCATTAATAAAAAATGCAGCGGAAGTTAAACAGAAACCTTGCAACAAGTTTACAGAGCTAACGATACATATACATTTTATGAGTAATCAAATAAAACACAACAACTTTGCGTACCTGTTTGTTTGGAGTGAAAGATCGAAAAGATCCAAGAACTCAAGGCAGAGCTCCTTACGGTGAATACACGCTAGCCCTTAAGTAATCACAGCAGCATGCTAGCATTTAATCAAGAAACAGCAAACAAGCAATCCAATTGAACGAGAAGGCAACACACGAAATAATTTGAAGGCCCAAGACTCACCCCTGCAGAAAAAGGCGACAACAACTTATCCCTTAAAAAATTGATTCACTCATTCCTTCAATTTACTAATTGTTTATTAATTCTAATTTATTTTGTGATGATTTGTAACATATCCTTGGTTGTTTACTGATCTATCATATCTTGTTTTTAGTGTTTTTATTCGCTTTTTAGGGTTTTACAGGTCGGATTTGGTCGATTAAATCCCTGTTCGGCTTTTGTGATCACACGATCTGTTCTTCTTGCTTAAACTAGTTATTGTTACTATGATGTTAGAAGATTAAGGCCTCATTAGGTAGTTTGTTGCTGGTAATTATGGTGTGTATGTGTTGGGTATAGAACATGGTTTTCAAAGTCAAAAGAGGAGGGAGTGGGAGAGGTGTAAAGGAAAAGAATCAAGTCTCGGCTAATGATGCTGCCAAGGTTGTTGGTTTATTATCTGCTATCGAAGAGCATGGGTTAAGTGTTTTGGGTGATAATACGGTTAAGAAGGTGACTGAGAATATAAATGGTATGCATGAAGGGAATGTAAAACAGTGTTCGATGCCGATTAGATCTACTATTGTTCTGAAAGAAGGTATTTTTACTAATTCGTAGTTACAGGTGAATCAAGTATGAAAAGTGTGAATTTTTGCACTTCAACTGCACCGGTGGGCAACGGGGCTGATGTGGCTATACTTTTGGAGTCTATTCAAGTTATTAGTGAACAATTTGTTAACTCAGCATATGGTTTCTTTTTAGGAAAACGGGTGGCCTACCCTGTTGTTGCTAACTATGTCAAAAATACTTGGAGTAAATATGGACTGGTTAAATCAATGCTGAGCTCATCTAACGGGTTATTTTTCTTACAGTTTAGCTCCGAGGATGGATTGGATGCAATGCCAAAGAATGGTTCGTGGTTTATTCGTAATTATCCATTTATTCTAAAAAAATGGACTCCATATGTGAACTTACAAAAAGAAGATGTTGGTAGTAATCCGATTTGGGTTAAACTCCATGGTGTCCCTATGACGGCGTTTAGTGAGGATAGTTTGAGTATCATTGCTACTAAACTAGGTACTCCCTTGATGCTTGACTCTTATACATCTGACATGTGCATGCAATCATGGGGTATGTCAAGCTATGCTAGAGCAATGATTGACTTGTGAGCTGGTGAGGAGTTAAAAGATTCTATCATGGTGGCTATGCCAAAACTTATTGGTGAGGGGTTTAATATGTGCACTGTATGTGTTAAGTATGAGTGGAAACCTCCCAAGTGTTTGAGTTGCAAGGTTTTTTGACACGTTTCGAATGAGTGTCCTTAGAAGATTGTCTCGGATGTGGTGAAGAACTTAAATAATCCTAGACAAACTACTAGAGGTGTTTCGGTTGGTCCAAAGGTTAGTTTTAAATCAACTAAACAAGTTTACAGACATGTTTCTAATAAGAATGGTGCGAGCACTAGTGGTAAAAAGAAGCAAGCTGAAGTGTCTAGACAAGAGGTCAGTAACTCAAACCCATTTGACGCGCTTAATTTGATTAAAAATGATGATGACTTGAGTACGAACGGGGAAGGGTTCCTTAAATGTGGCGCATGGTAGTTCTAGTAATATTCCTATTATAGTAAGATCTATAAACTTGAACACAAAATTCTTGATGATAAACTTATGTTTGTGGATGATGACGGGAACCCGCTTGTTCCTACGGGTAATGTGGATAGTGAAATTGAAGCGGAAGTTGTGTTTGATGAAACCACAAATTTAATGGCTTCAACGAGTTTTAAAGGTACAAGTGACAAAGGTTATGGTACTAATAGTCTGTAGGAACAATGAAGAAAAACAAAACGGGATGATGACTAAAGGTGGAAGTGACATAGGTTATGGTACTAAGAGTCTGTTGGAACAATGGAGGAAAACAAAACGGGATGATGACTATGACCCGTATGATGACGATTTGTATGAAAGTCATGATATGTCTGATCACCTTCAGGCTATTTGTGATGATTTAGATATCACGGTCCGTGGTCGAAAAAAAATAGATTAATTTTTATGTTTGTTGAGTCAATTGTAATCTAGTTATAGTGATATCATCCTTTTGAGTAGTTGTGCTTGTTATATTCGTTTTGTGCCTATGTAACGGGCCGATGTGTGGTATTCACCCACATCCTTTGTATTGAATCGTTTTTTGGAGTAATACATTTACCAAAGAAACACTTTAAAAAAAACGAATGTGAGCCCTGGTTTGTGTGTCGCGGCCGAACATGGAGAGGGGAAGGAGGATCAGGGTTTTGCAAACTAATAATTATTATGTAATTAACTCTTATATTTATAAAGACTTGGATAAATTTTATTTTATTTTGTTAATTTTTTTAGAACGACAAATTTTTATAACCTACACCACCTATCTCACAAAATTTATCCCACATGTTTCTAACGAGACTTGAACTCACAACCTTTAAGTTGAAATACCACTCACATACCGCTGGGCCAAGAAGCCTTTAGTAAAGACTATTGGATAATTACCAAATTCAAATAAAGATATAATTGTTAGTAGTAAATAAATGATAAGTATTAAGTTCAATAGATTTGACATTATCTAATAATATCTTTATATTTTTTGACAAGTTAAAGACTAAAAGCTCATCCCGACTCCTCTTTGGGTAGCCGATCATCCCATCACGTGGCCCCATAATAGGGTTCGTGCCATATATATTAGAGTATAAAAGGGCTCAAGCTCGAATGTGGGTTGGGTCAATCAGGGTTTCTAGTATGTTATAGGTTACATTATAAATACCGAATCAATAATGCATATCTTCATGTGTCTTTCATTTCACCATTACCTAAGTCATATACTGATGCGTTTAATGATCTGAATTGGCAAATGCTATGTGTGATAAATATAATGCACTTATTAAAAACAAAACTTGGACTCTTGTGCCACTGCCCACAGACGCCAATATTGTTCGTTGTATGTGGTTGTTTCGCCATAAGTATTTAGCATATGGCACTCTTAGTCGCTATAAGGCTCGTCTTATAGCGAATAGTAGTACGCAGTTAGAGGGTATTGGTGTTGATGAGACTTTTAGTCCGGTTGTCAAACTGGGCACTATTCAGACTGTTCTTATTTTGGCTACTTCTCGGCATTTGTCTGTTTATCAGCTTGATGTCAAGAATGCCTTCTTGCATGGTGATTTATCTGAGACTGTTTATATGCATCAGCCTCCAGGGTTTCGGGATTATGCACATCCTTACTATGTTTGTTTATTACAAAGGTCTCTCTATGGGCTCAACCAGGCCCATCGGGCTTGGGCCGTTTTATACTCTAATAATATTGGGCTTTGGCCAAACTCCCGTCATTAATTAATCTTAGTCTAATTAATTAAGTCCAATCCAATTCATTTAATTAATCACTTATATATCTATAATAAATATATAAGGCTGTAATCTCGAGCTATTGTGTGTAACCCCGATGGCTCGTATTTTAGTGCAAGTATTTAATCTTATTTACTATGCACACAATCCTACAAACTCCTACTTGTGCATGGTAAAACCAAAATGACTAAATACCGAACAATCAAGCATCTAGCAACCAACTCAACTGCCATCCAGTAACACACGACTTGTCCGTCTGTCGATAAAACCAAACAACGATTATTAACTCTTAATCGTTTATGATTTTAGTAATATTCTTATTCACTTTGTTTCGATACGTGTTAATTTAGACATGGATTAAGCAACCTCAAATCGCTAACACATGTTTCTCAATTTATATTTAATGATATACTAAAGTAAGCTAAATAACATTTTAACTTCTACCCCAATCACGACCGTGTTTTACTACCGATAACCTTTCGCGAATATCCCTTGACTCCAGCTATTTGGATTTGTGATTCAGATGTGGTTATCCAAACGTACCAGACTATCCTTGTTGTGGAGTCCAGACTTCTTTCGGGTCGAAGAAATCATTTTTAACTGTCTAAATATGACTCTTTACTACGTGCGAGATCCGTACTCTTTTATTCCGGGATAGACTATAATCTTTTGCAATGTTATAAAAATCATTTTTTAAATTGATCCAGTCAAGTCACCGGGACACGGTTCAACCGACGGTTCGAACAAGGTTTTCGCTTAAAACCGACATTCGTTTATCCAACCGGTTCACGATTCAACCGGTTCAACTCGAATTTTAAAATACTGATGTTTTGTATTTTCGAGTTCATTCCCATTTCAAAATTGAAGATAAACTCTTTTTTCTAGAACTTAAAAGTTTTTTTTTCAAATTTTAACTACTTTATATTGACTTTGACATCCAATTTTATTTCCATAAAATATTCTTGTGTATATAAACTTCCCATTACAAAGTACAACACATAACAAACACTCCATCATCTTTCACCTTCACACTTCTCTCTCTCTAAAAAAACAAAATGGAAACAACCAACTTCAAACTCAAAATTTCAAGACTTTTTCAATCATCATTCAACTCTTGCCGGACTAAACACATCTCCGACGTCATCTCCGGTGATCAACCATTTTTCTTCCCGGAAAACCACCATCACCACCGTCAACTCATCGACCTTTTCTCACCTAAACCTTCATCTTGTAGTAAACCTAAACCCCATTTTCAGGCACCAACAATATCCCACGAAAAAACCCTTAAACAAGACAATGTCTTTTACGAAAAGAAGCCGAAAAATGCCAAGAAAAAGAAAGCCCATGTCAAGAAACATGTCAAGTTTCATTCCTTTTCATCAGTGACTGATAACTATTACTATGATTGTTGTAGTAGTGATGAAGATGATGATCTTGACGATGAAACTACTTTGTTTTCTTCGCGATCTTTTTCGTCTGACTCGTCTGTTTCTTTTCGAAAGAGACGAGTTAAGACGAAAAAGGCGAAAAAAAAGAGTGGTCGAGGGGGGTGTAAAGATCGAAAAGCTACTGATGTGATACCTATTAAAGTAAAAGGGAAGCTTGTCAAAGATAGTGTTGCAATTGTGAAGAAATCAAGTGACCCACATGAAGATTTTAGGGTTTCAATGTTGGAGATGATTGTTGAGAGACAAATCTTTGGAACACAAGATCTTGAGAATTTATTGAAGTGTTTTTTGTCTTTGAATTCAGAAGAACATCATAGGATTATCTTTGAGGTTTTTACTGAGATTTGGGAGACATTGTTTTCGGATTATCTTTAGTTAATTAGTTAACTTTTTACTATGGGTAGAAATGAGCTCAGCTCATTTAACTTAAACGAATCCAGCTCGAGCTGATATATCTCGAGCTCGACTCGTTTAGAGTGATTTCTTTTTTAAGACTATGTTTTATTTTGGTTAATTATTATTATCCTAATTAATTAAAGAAAAATAGTTTAGAATGTGATTATTATGTTGTGTTTAATTTTGATTATGTTAGTTGTTGGGTTAAAGTAGATTAGTTCTGATCATGTAAAAATGGAAAACATTGATGCATTTAAATTGGCCTGAAAAAGGTGACATCAAAGGTATGCACATAAAAAGTTGTACTTTGTATTGTTTGTAGTTTATTTCTTTTTCTGTTTTGTAATGATTTTGGTGTTGTTAGATTTTGACTTATTTACTACAGTAATTAGTTTAAATTCAAAACCAGTTCATAAGTAAATTTAAATTCAAAATCTTACGGGGTAGATTTTAATCATATTTTTCTACAAGTCTTTTCTTCCACTTTAGACATCAATCCATCATACAATTTTTTTTATATTTAATTGTATTCTTTAGAAGTCTTAAACTGGCAATTTGTTTTTTCTTTTCTAAATATATCCTTATAAAATTTCAACATCCTGTATAATTTTAAGTTAAATTAATAGGGTTAATTCACTTTATAGATATTTTTCTAAAATATAAAGTTAGTATAAAATTTAAATACAACACATATTTATTTTTTGAAAATTAACACTATAAACTATTTCAAATTGCATGCTCTCCAGAAAAAAAAACTATTTCGAAACAGAATAACTCAAATATTTGAATGTTACATTAAGTTTTTACGATCGAGTTACAAAGTTTAGATATCGGTTTCGTTTTTTGGTAAAAAAAAGAAGTGACTTGTTCTGTCTTACCTTACTAATGGATAAAATTTAGATACGATAAGCGAAAAACTACTTTTTCCCTACTAAAATAATTGTCATTAAATAAAAAGTAAATTGTTATGAAAATATTATTATCATTGTTTGTTTTTACAAAATGACATTACCTCAATAATTTTGTAACAATAGTGTCAAGTAATGATAATAGGACAAATTTGATCAAATTTATTTTCATATATGACAAATAGTAAATAACGGAGGGAGGATTGGCGAGTTTTGCAAATCATCACACCGGATGCTCTAAGAGGGTAGGGTATGGTGGCTTAAGCCACAAAACAAAACGGGCCCTACAGGCTGCCACATCAGTTTTTCACTCCCACTCAAAAATACTTCTTCACTCATAACACACCATCACCTCTTCACTTGGGTCCCACCACTCACACACAAACACATACATTCTAAAATATAATAATAATAAAAAAGTTTTTTTTTTACTTTATCTCGCCACTGCAGTGGCGATTTACCAAAAATATTAGAAGTGACAAGGGGGTATGGTGTGATGAAGAGCAAGTGAAGAGGAGAGGGGTAGGAAGTGGCGAGAGGGTATGCCAACATACCCTACCCTCTAATAGGACAAATTTGATCAAATTTATTTTCATATATGACAAATTAAACGGAGAAAACCTAAAATGAACAAATTAAACAATTAATTGAGTAATTATTTTGTGAAACTAGAACAAAATTTATAAAATTACTCAATAGTTTAAAAAAAACATTGACAGGACAGTTGAACAAATTTTACAAGGTTTCCGTGAAAGAGGACTTTGGGAATTACTATGTGCAAAAGAATAGCCAAAAAGAAAATAAAAAAGTACTTTTTCGATAAAGCAAAAAGTTACTTTTATTAAATTTTCTTTAAAAAGATGGTTGACAATTGGTTAAGCAAAATGTATTTTCTATTGTAGCTCCCACGCCATACACATATACACACATAAACTATAGCTACAAAATTATTCAAATTGTGTATACAATTTCATTTTAACAATGATTTAAGTTGAATTTTTGCATAAAAACAAAACATTTTGGCATAAATTTAATCAAACTCAGTAAAATTGGCCTCACCCTTGTGGACAAAATTAACCACGTTATATTAATTTAGAAAAACGATCTTTACTATATAAAATTAGTGTAAAGCCATATGCATGTAGTCGTATTAGGTAATGGCCGGATCATAGTTTCTTAAAAAATACGCGGCTTATTTGTTTGCATTATATACATGACAAACGACTCTAGTAGAACGAAACACATGCACCCAACATCGGATAGACACAAATTGTACGTACTTGAAACTATAAATTTCAACACAAAGTGACAATAATTTTGCTAATTTGTCTTTGAACTTAAATATTTAAAGTGACAAATAGTTAGTATTAAGTTTCTTATGCATTTTATGTGTTTTTTTTAAACAACACTTTATTAAAAAACTAGCAAGAAGCTAGAAGAATTACAAAGTTACAAGATGAGGATTTTTTA
>BQNB010157346.1:0-15161 GCA_026074375.1 Tanacetum coccineum | reverse complement strand
CCGTTAATTCATAATCTGGACTGAATCGATGCCTAGTGTCACAAGTTTGATCCATTTAGGATCTCACAAGTCACCTACCTAAAGCTTGTTTGATGTTGGCTCTAGAAGGATTTCCATCTTCACTATGAATACTTTCGTATCACTCGGATGTTCTGGCAATATCACAAGGATAATGCGTAGGACTCTTAAGATAATCCTTGTTTTCACAGTGTGTGAAAGACAAGTATATTGGAATAGTGTCCTAACGAGATTTATTGATGATCTCTTGGCTCTAGACTCAATTATACATTTTGGTTTTAGTGATCGAAGGCTGGAGTGGACTGCCACCTTTTCAATATCAACTAACTCAGAGTGAGAAAGTCAATAGATAACGTGTTTAGTCTCTGTGAGAAATGAAACAGAAATCTTTTAAGAGATTCTGGGTGGCTATGGAGGGTTGTGCATTGCATCACTAGGTCCATGATGTCAGCCTTCAATGTCAGCAATCATTATTGTGATTCTGACAACAAATGTATTGACCCGGTTTCTGCCTAGGTGTATGGAGGGCTTCTTTCTTTTCTCCCTTTATTCGTATAATTCTTTTTCATTCTTCAACCCCTTCAGTGCTTATTGAGACTTCATGACTAGTACCTTGTTGGGTTTGTTCCAGTACTAGCTCCATCTCAGTTGACACTATTCCCTTATTCTCACTTTTACTCCCTTTTTATCATACCTAAGGACTTCTACACTAACTAGTGGATTGTCCCTAGATAGATCCCTTTAGTTCTGGCTGGATCATGGGAATGAGTACCTAACCTTACCAACCTTATAATGTCATACCTCGACAAGGTGGAAAGGCATGACCAATAGGCATCATCACAACACAAGGCGTCAAAATAAAGAAAACTAAAAATGACATTCATTAAACTTCAAGATCCAAAGCGTGTTATGACAACGCCCAAAACAAAAATCTAACATATAATGCATGAAGAACAAAATATGACAAATTCAATTGAAAACAAAAAAAAGGTAAATCATAGACTCCGCATGTAAGCCTATGGTCCAGCTAACTCCTCTTCCTAACTCTTTACACATTTTGCTTACCTAAAAATGATGCTTAAAAACATCAACATAATTGTCGATGAGAGTTACAGGTTTAAGACTCACTTATGACACTGCGATCACCAAAAACAACATTTACCAACATATATGCATGGCTATTCTATCACAAAATAAATTTACATTTATCTGGGGTGGATCGTACCCCTTCGTCCCATAATATCTTCGTGCAAGACTGACCCACTTGACTAGCTAAGTCTGTTCGGGTCTCACACAAGGTCATGTCATCCTCACATACACATGCCTTACCACAATTCATATCACATAGAAATAGCACACAGCAATCATATAGTTCGACACTTAAAAACACATATCACGGTTCATAATTCAAAAACAGTTTGCATCATTTCCATCCTAAAATATAAGTAAAAAGTGGGACTATAAAACTCACCTGATGCAAAGCAAATTCTAATTCCTTTACTTAATCTTGCAAAGAATCTAAACAAAACAATATACACATATGTTACCATCAATTAGGTCACACACCCAAGTCGATGTAACAATCACAACGATGGATACTCTATATCCTATCTTGATTCAACTCTTCTATATACTTCTCATACTTGCTAACCTCAAGTTACCTCACAAACTTTACTTCTCAACTTTATGCTTTTTACTCGGTTTTTATAGTCACAAGATGACTCTAAATAAAATACTTAAACACCTAATTGGTTCTTCTCCTCACATACCATAGCTCCCCAATGAGTTGTGAGCTTCTATGATTTATGGATAAAAATAATAGTGAGTGTAACCATTTTACAAAAATTCAACATCACAAAGTGTCCAGAATTTGACCTGATTCGACCTTCAAAAAGTTTAGATTGAGCAGACCCATTTAAACACTTAGGAAAATTCTATCAAAATTTTGAAAAATCATAAACATCATGAACTTGCTACAGTAGCAAGCCCATTAATTAGAAAGACGTTTTGATATGGTTTTTGACCTCACAAACACAATTCATAATCTGCCCCGAAAACTCAGTTTTGACAACGAATCTTGTTTGATTAATTTGATTAACTTCCACTTACTTTTAATTTATGAAACCACTTGGGTTGGAAAGTAGACTCTCTGTATTTAATTTTAGGCTCAAAAAAATCAATAAAAGCCGTTGATAAAATATAATGCCTAAAAACATTAATAATATTTTTTCACATCTTTACGTTTTGATAATCACAAAATATAAATTAACCCTAATTAACTTACCCATAACCCTAATTATTAACCCTAAAACGATTTTTGATGATCAAAACCTCTTAATTACAGATTATTTACAATAACCTAATCCATCCTTAATGATTGTTACGTTAAATAAAATCAATTGACAAGAGAAACGGATTTAAGAAAACATACCAAACTCTTAGAAAATCAAAACCCTAAAAAAATTTGGGTTTCCCTTTGTTCTTTGTGTTGTTCGACCGGCCAAGGAGAGAGGAGAGGAGAAAAAAAATGATTTTTGATTAAGTTATGATTTGTATTTATAGGCTTAGGAAAAGATAATTACCAAAAACAAGTTGTAATCAAATTGAGATTCTTTCCCCTTTTTCTTCTTCCTTTGTTTGGCCGATCCACACAACCACCCTTTTAATTATATTTTTTTTCTTTTTTATTTATTTTATATACATTTACTTTAATTTCTAAGTAAAAAACCATGTAATTATTTTCTTAAACCTTGAACTTTCTAACATTTTCAAACTATTCTTCAATACTAACTATATTATTAAAATTAGACAGTAGCACTAGACAATCCTATAAAATTACTGACTAATATATATAAATAATATACAATATATATATATAGATATAAATATATATATATATATAAATATATATATATATATATATATATATATATAGAATTTTAAAAATGAGACAGTACACTACAATCAAATAAAATACTATCTAATATATATATAATATATATATATATAAATAATATATATATAAATATATTATATATATATATATATATATATTCTATATATATACATATATATATATAATATATATAATATATATAGAAATATATATATATTATATATGAATTACAAATACATATACGTACACAGAATACTTACGTCCACGACATTTGAAACTACCAAAGCTTTCCAAATGATTTTCATTTCCACAAGTACCATGATTCATCACTCATGTACTTCCATCTCATGCACATATAAAATACACAAAACACATAATGACACACATAAACTGAATTATACATGCTTTAACCAACCTGCTAAAATATCATTTGTCATAGTATCTCCTCCTTTAGGAAATCTCGTCCTGAGATTTTAACCATTAGTCTCGGCAATAGCATTCTCAAACAACTGGGGATACTTAGCCTTCATATGATCCTCATGTTCCTAGGTAAACTTTGGTCCACGCTTGGAATTCCATCACACTTTTACGATAGGTATTTTACTACACTTAAGTGTTTTGACCTCACGGTCCATATTCTCTAAAGGCTCTTGTACAAAACGTAAGGTCTTATCTACCTTAATCTCATCCAACGGCACATGTAAATTTGCATCAGCTAAACACTTCTTTATATTAGACACATGAAACATGTCATGCACACTACTCAATTCTTCAGGTAATCTCAACCTATATGCCACGTGACCTATTCTCTTGAGGATCTCGAAAGGTCCTACAAATCTTGGAGCTAACTCTTTACTTTCCAAACCGCACAACACCTTTCAATGAGACTTCAAATTACATGATCAACCAACATGAAACACTAAATATATCCTTTATATATGCATAGCTCTTCTAACGATCATCTAGCAGCTTTAAGCATAATCTTAATCACAACGCACTTTATTCATTGTATCTTGCACCAACTCCGGTCCAATTAATCCCCGTTAACCACCAATCTCACAGCCCAAATCTCAGCCCAACGATTGATTCGACAACCTAAACTTCCGTCCATACAACGACTCAAAAGAGCCACAACGAATGCTTGAAATGATAGCATAATGTTATAGTAAAATTTAGCCATGGCAAATGATATTCCAACTATCACCAAAATCAATCAATACACGCTCCTAAGCATATTCCTCTAAAGTTTTTGATTGTACGCTTGCTTATGTCATATATCACCCCGTCTGAGGATGATAAGCCGTACTCATATCTAAACGCGTTCCCAACGCTTTTTGCATCGTTTGCCAAAACCTTGACGTAAAACGTCCATCCCTATCAGAAATAATCGATGTTGGTACACCATGTCGTGCAACAATCTCATCGATGTACAACCTTGCTAACTTTTCCATACTATAATCCTCTCGTATTGCCAAGAAATGCGCCGATTTGGTCAACCTATCAACTATGACCCAAATCGCATCATGACCACTACTTGACCTTGGCAACTTTGTTATAAAGTCCATAGCTATTTTCTCCCACTTCCACTCAGGTATCTCAGGTTGTTGCAATAAACCTGATGGTCTTTGATGCTCCGCCTTCACCTTTGCGCATGTCAAACACTTGCTAACATAAATAGCAATCTCCTTTTCATACTCTGCCACCAATACATGTTCCGAAGATCATAGTACATCTTGTCCGCTCCGGGATGTACATAGTACCTCGTCTTATGAGCTTTGTCCATGATCTTGGTTCTTACACTGCCCACTAATGGAACCCATATACGATCCATATAGTGTAGGCTTCCATCCTCTCTTTATTCCATTTGTTGGGTCCCCGACAGTTAATCCTTTACTAATCACATTTCCCTCCTTAAACGTTCACCTTTAGCCTTCCAATATCAGTCCTTTAACTACCCGACTGAATATGTCACAAAGCATACGCTCTGCGAACTCGTCGAGGCTTCAGGTCTCTCATTTTCTACTTAAAGCATCAGCTACTACTTTGCTTTACCCAGGATTGTACTTAATCTCACAATCATAATCACCAACCTCTAACCATCTCCTTTGGAACACAGTATTCAAACTCCTTCCGATCGATCGAATATGTGTTGAAGGCTCTTATGATCTGTATAGATAACACTCTTTGTTCCATACAAATAATGCCTCTAAATCTTTAGCGCAAACACCACCGCGCCTAACTCTAAGTCGTGAGTCGTGTAGTTCTTCTCGTGGATCTTCAATTGTCTTGATGCATAGGCGATTACCTTATCCCTTTGCATAAGAACACATCCTAATTGGGTATGATACAGTCTTGGTTTTGAGAACGCATTACAATAAACCATAAAATCTTCTATCTTCTACTTCCATCCGGTAACGACAATAATTAGTTGCATTACATAATTGTCCTATCAACGTTTGGAAAGCTTCCTGATTCTCACTCCCACTTATACATTACGATTCTTCTGAGTCAACGAAGTAAGGGGTTTAGCAATCTTGGAGAAATTCTCAATGAAACATCTATAATATCCAGCCAATCCCAGAAATGATCTTACTTCAGATGGTGTCGTAGGGGCTTTCCAACTTTTCACCGCCTCAATCTTACTTGGGTCCACGTGAATACCGTCGTGATTTACCACGTGTCCAAGAAAATGTACCTCTTGCAACCAGAACTTGCACTTAGAGAACTTCGCTATACAACTTTCACCTTCTTAGAAAATACCAACATCAACTCAATGATTTCATTGATCCTCCTTCACTTTGAGTATATAAGATACATAAATAAACCATTATGATGAATTATCCAGTACGTTTTGCACACTCGTTCATTAATGATCTATGAAAACTGCTAGGTGCATTTGTTAATCCAAATGGCATAACCGTAAACTCAAAATGCCCATATCGTGTTCTGAACGCGGTCTTTAAGATATCATCATCATGCACTCTCAGCTGATGATAACCAGATCGAAGGTCTATCTTAGAGAAGTAAAGCACGCTCCTTGTATAAGTCCCAAACAAATCATCAATCCTGAGAGGGCGGATAAAACTATTCCTTGATGGTTACATGTTTAGTCCTCGATAGTCCTATGCACATGCGATAATGATCCTCCTTTTTTTACAAACAAAAACCTAGCACATCCCCCATGGAGAGTGACTTGGCCCGATGATAAATCCCTTGTCCTTATCAACTCATCGAAGTTTGCACCGACAGTTTTGTATCTCTGACGGCTCTAGTCCGATATTGCGACTTTGCTTTAAACGGCGTCGCTCAAGAATCAAATCTATAACTAAACTCTACATGTCAAGTGGGGCGTAATCCTGATAGGACATCCCAGAAATCCGTCCTCAAAATCATGTACGAAGAATATCACTAAACGTCGGTTCATATTCGCCTTTGTGTCTCATTTAACGTCTTTTGTCTACCCGACATTATGTTTCTCCTTGAACACAAAGTACCTACCTTCTGTCTACAGGTATCCTAACTAAACTTACTCAGTAGACACACGATCACAATGAAAAGCCTATGATTTGACAACCATCCATTCCCTACTATCACAGATATAAAACTTCTTGTCCTAATGGTATCAAGTCTATAGGGAATAGAGAATCTCCTAGCTCTAGTCTATAACCACAAAAATTCTATCAACTTCTTCCTTTTATCCATTAGCTAACTCTATCACATACCCCAGGGTTTGCAATACTAGGTTTCTCATTTAATAGGAGGGGCGCAAATTTAGTGGATATAAAACTAAAATCAGCACCAGAATCTAAAAGCACAGTAGCATAGAGATTTTTTAAGGAATACGTACCCATCACTACATTAGGATCATGAAGAGCATCAATAGCATTCACATTGAAAGCCCTTCCTCTAGCTTGGTTCTCATTGCCTCGGGTGTTTCTATTCCCTTCCAACGCTAGCTAATTTCCAGATTGTTTACATCCTCGGTTCCACTTAGGATAATTTAGAAGTAAGTGATCCAAACTTCCACACTCATAACAAGCTCTCTGCCCATCTCTTAGCCTAACTACTGCTGCATCGTGATCGGCTCAGCATGCCTAACCGGTGTTCTACTACAGTTCTCAGCCATGTGACCCGTCCCTTTGGCAATTGTAGCACAACTATGCAAAGGGCCAATTTTCAGCATTAAAACCCTTACCAAACCTAACCCACTTTGGAAAATTTCCATTTTCTCTTCTAGGAGGAACTGCTGCTACAAACCCTCGTCCCCCTTTAGCTTTCTTTTCATCTTTTCCAACACTTTCTGACTTACTCCGCCTCAATCCCTTCTTTCCTTTTTCTCACCAACCGTTATACAAAGTAACACTGCAGACGGCCTCATCAGTCCAGTATCCCAGGTAGTAAGAATAGCAGCATGAATGTAGCCATTTGAGTGGCTCGAAGCATTCCACAAATCTGAGATGGCAACCTATTAATGTACCTTGTGACACGCCTTTCGCACTAGGAGTTTCCAATGAGGAACCAACTTTGCCACTCATAAATCCGATAGTGTATCCACATGATCACACCAACCATATGAAAGATTACCCAACAACTCCGCCCATTTTCCCACCCCCCCCCCCCCTAACTTCTCAATCTCATTGCTTGGATAAAACTCCATCGTTAGCAATGCCTTGAAGTCATTCTACACCATTGCATTAGCAGCATCTTGACCTTTTGCTTGGACTTGAGTATTCCACCAAGTCAAATCTTTGCCAATGAATTAACATCATGGCATACTTCGCACAACTTGTGATTACCAAACATCCGCTATTATCTATCACGGATTCCATCTTTTCAATCCATCTAGTCAACGCCACCGCACCACCAGTTCCGTCAAAGTCTCGAGGTCTACACGCCACAAATCCTTTGTAGGTGCAACCATTGTTTCCTCCACCATTGCTATTGTTGAGGTTGTTAGTCCACATTGAGTCCGATGATGGGGATGATGTTAACTCTGAAGTTGTTGAGCATGATTTCCGCTACATCAGGAGGGGTTGTTATGGTTGTTGTATATAAACCATGTATCTGATAAGACATAATTATAAAAATAACGATTTATACTACAAATTCATAAAACCCATGATATTACACTTCCCCCATATACTCTATAATGTACATAGCATAAACAACCAATATGTAGTCAACAAACCATACATGCAAACATAACTTGCAAGTTCATTGTATGTGGCGCATGTATAATTATGTTGTACACCATAAATTATAGATGTCCATTTTACCGTTTACTCTCTCCAATAAAACACATCATTGAAATCATACATCATGTAACTACACATAACACATTTAATAAGGCACATAGCACACAAGATAAATCCTAAAACCACTTCTCATTATTAATAATCGTAATCAAAAATAACATTTCCTAACATGGTTCAAACTATAGAAAGAAATACTAAACATCCTAAATCAAATCGATTGTACGAGTAGTCAGGTCGAGGTCGAACTTAACTCCCACCAATGTCTTCTATCGTCAAGCTCATGGGTTGATTACTAGCCGTAAACTCAAGGTCTGAATCGTTAGCATCATCAATCAACCAACCATTCATATTGCCTTCTTGTGGTGGTAATGGGTAAGGTGCAAACTTGTTCCTTTGGTCTTCTATTTGGAGTTGTGGATGATATACAAATCCATATTTGTTGTAAGGAGGGTGCTCACTCAGCTCTTCTTCTTCTTCATCCGAGGTGTAGTATTCTTGGAACCTAGAAACATTCCCTTCCTTATTGATCCTTCTTCTCCGAATCACTCCAATCGTCTGTTCACCTACTTTCTTCATAGTCATACTCTCTTCCACTTTACACAGATATAAGTCGATGGGTATATGACACTAAGGTTTTGTACGCATAATCTTACAGCCAAAATTGGTCTAAAATAACGCTTATTCCAGGTGAACGAATGTATTCCCTAACGAAACTTACGCTTTGAGGGAGACATAACTCTATAAATAAGGAAGATATAAGTGCTTTATCCGATACTTGGTCGAGAAAAAAATTAATTACAAGCATATATGTATATATATATATTCTTACTACGAAAATAGTAAACGAATAGGCAATTGGAACTTCAATAAATATATATATACATATATATATATATATATATACATATATATAATTAATATATAATATATATATAGATATATATATATTTATATATAATATATTATACATACGTACACACAAGCACATAGTTCCTAAATGCATCTATATGAAGGTTCCTAGTTATAGTCTAGGCCAATCTTCCTAGTTCTCTATAACGTTGGCTTTGAATACCAATCTGTCACACCTCGCCTTCAATAGGCATCATCACAACACAAGGCGTCAAAATAGAGAAAACCAAAAAATGACCTTCAAAAACTACAAGATCCAAATCGTGTATGACAACGCCCAAAACAATAATCCAACATAAAAAGCATGAAGAACAAAACATACAAGATTTTCAAATACAAACTAAAACAGATTAATCAATAACTCCGCATGCAAATACTATGGTGGCAGCAAAACTCCTCTTCCTAAACCTCCTTCACACATTTTGCTTACCCGAAATGATTGCTAAAATGTCAACATAATTAATGGTGAGGATTTACAGGTTAAGACTTACTTATGACACCACGCGATCCACAAAAACAACATTTATCGAACAAAATATTAATGCATGTCTAATCTATCACAAAAAAATTCACATATATCTGGGGTGTATCGTACCCCTCCATCCATAATATATCCGCGCAAGACTGACACCACTTGACATAGCTAAGTCTGTTCGTACTTCACATAAGGTCATGTCATCCACACAACACATGCTTACCAACAATTCAATATCACATAGCAATAAGCACCTAGCAAATTCATATAGTTCGATCACCTAAAACACATATCACGGTTCATAATTCAAAAACAGTTTTGCATCATTTCCATCCCAAAATATCATAAAAATTGGACTGTAAAACTCACCTTATGCAAAGCAAATTATCAATTCCATCGACTTAATCTTGCAAAGAATGGAAGTGCAAAAATATTGAGTTAGATTTGGCGTAGGGTCTTGGGTGATTCTAAACAAAACAATTCACACATATGTTTACATCGATTAGGTCATCAACACCCAATTCGATGTAACAAATCAACGAACGATGAAACACTATAATCCTAATATAGATTCAACTCTCTATATACTCCTCATACTGCTAACCTCAAATTAACCCTCACAAACTTTACTTCTCAACTTTCTGCTTTTTACTCCCTTTATGATGTCACAAGATGAGTCTAACTAAAATACTTAAACACCTAATTGTTCTTCTCCTCACATCCCCATAGCTCCCATGAGATTAGAGCTTATACGATTTGTGATAAAAAAAATAGTCAGTGTAACCATTTATAAAAATTCACCTCACAAAGTGTCCAAATTTGAAAACATAAAAGACAATCATAAGATCATAACACAAGTTACTGATTTTACCTTCAAAAGGTTTAGCTTAAGTAGGCCCATTTAAACACTCAGGAAAATTCTACAAAAATTATAGAAAATGATAAACATCATGAACTTACAACAGTAGGAAGTCCATTAATTAAAAAGACGTTTTGATATGGTTTTTGACCTCACAAACATAACTCAAATCTGCCCTGAAAAACTCAGTTTTGACACGAAACTTGTTTGGATTAATTAGACAAACTTTCACCTCCACTTATAATTCAAGACCACTTGGGTTGGAAAGTAGACTCTCTGTAGTTAATTTTAGGCTCAAGAAAATTAATAAAAGCTATCCGTATGACCGAGATATGGCTCTCGCAAGATGACCTAAAATTCTGCCCAGATTTCTATTCTGAATTTAGCATAATTAACCCTAATTAACTTACCCATAACCCTAATTATTTACCCTAAAACAATTATTGATGATCAAAACCTCTTAATTACATATTATTTACAATAACCTAATCTTTTCCTTAAGTGAAAGTTGACGTTAAATAAAATCAATTGAATTGAAAAATGATTTTTAGAAAACATTACCTTAACTCTTGAAAATCAAAACCCTAAAAAATTTTGGGTTTCCCTTTGTTCTTTGTGTTGTTCGACCAGCCAAGGAGAGAGGAGAGGAGAAAAAAAGTGATTTTTGATTAAGTTATGATTTGTATTTATAGGCTTAGGAAAAGATAATTACCAAAAATAAGTTGTAATCAAATTGGGATTCTTTCCCTTTTTTCTTCCTTGATTGGGCCGATCCACACAACCACCCTTTATTATATGTTTTTTTCTTTTATTTATTTATTATACATTACTTTAATTCATAAGTAAAACTATAAATTATTTTTGCTAAACTTTGAACTTTCTAACTAGTTTTCAAACTAACATTCGATTCTAACTATTTTTTAAAATAGACAGTACTCTACAATCTATAAAATACTAAACTAATATACATAATATGAATTACGTATACTTAGTACGTGCACAAAATATTACGTACACGACATTTGAAACTACGCAAAGCTTTCAAATGATTTCATTTCCACAAGTACCATGATTCACCACTCATGTGCTTCCATCTCATACACATATAAAACACATAATGACACACATAAATTAAATTATACAGGCTTTAACCAACCTGCTAAAATCTCATTTGTCACATATACTAGAGTAATAGTATCAGAGTTGTGGATATCGATGGCGGAATATCGTAGGGAGTAGCTCTTTTTAGTGAGTGCCGATCTTAGTGCATATTGGTAAGAGAAGTTGAAATCCCTGGTGCTGTAATAAAGACCCACAATAAGGATATAATAGAGTCATAGTAATGGATGAATGGATCGAAACTCGAAGATACGTATGTAATAAACCACTCCAACCCGAACATAGTAAAATAATATAGTCGTCTCCACATCACTAATTTCTCTCTCCCCTCTTCTCCGATGTCTCACTCATGACGGATAAAGTCTTCAAACTCTCAACAACTCTCAATCTCTCCACGGATCACTACAGAAGACTTCCGTATCTCCAGTTTCAACACTCGCCAGCCACACTTCTCTCCACGTCCTCAACCGACCCCCCCTCCGTTCACCTCTCTTCTCTATCTTTTAATTGTTATTTATAGATTGCAGGGCGTAAGTGTATTGTGGTGAAATGGGAGTATGAGTTAAGATACAAGGCGGAAAAAAAAAAAAAATATGGAGCAAAAGTTACCATATGGTGTGAATGATAACGGATTGAGCCTCCATCCCAAACTAGTATATATAGTGGTCTCTCTCTCTCTTTCTCTCTCCCTCTCCCTCTCTCTCTCTCTCTCTCTCTCTCTCTCTCTCTATCTATCTATCTATCTATCTATTTAATTGTTATTTATATTGCGAAGTAGATCACTACATTACTCGGTTTGTTTAACAGTTGAAGTTTCGTAAACTTCGAAGAATTCAAAAAGATTGTATTCATTTTTCAAGCATTAAAGCCATCCCGAGAAGTCGTTTTAAGTTGAAAACTTCTTTTTAAGAATTCGAAATCATAACTCCGGTTTTGAAAAAGTTGAGTCAGATCCATGGCTTAAGAGAACTATGTTGAGGGGTGCTCTATGCAAATACCACCTTTGCTAGAGGGTGACTGGTTTTGCTTTTGGAAAACCTGCTTTGAGACTTACATTAAGTCCAAAGATATTGACTTGTGACAAGTCATTCAAAATGGCGACTTTGTTTTCATGATGGAAGATCCGAAAACAAAGACGGATATCGAAACACCATATGAAAAATTAAAAGATGATGAGTAGAAGTTGATGCGGTTATTGCAAAACGTAAAAAAATTTCAATCCTCCTAGGTAGAGTACCTAATCGTTGCAATGTAGTATAGGCAATACTCGGGGGATTGATCATTCTCTAGTGGAATAGTGAGGCAGGTTTGAATTGTACGTTACTAAGATCTAAAGATTAAGGGAAGAGTATTTTTGTATTTTTATATTTAATGGAAGCTAGTAAAATCTTGGGTTTTGAAGGGGGGTTTTAAACTAAGCTAAAACTAATCTAAATCTAAACTAATTATGCAAGAAAAGTAAAATTGGCAGGAAATCTTATAGGTAAACAAATGTGCTCACTTAATAATGCACTACTTCCTAGTTGATTCCGTTAACCCATTGTCTGTCACCCTCGTTAGTGTAACGTGTAAGTATTCCCCTTATTCAATTGCGAATTGGTCAGAGACGCACCTACGTGATCACCTAAGCAAGCAGCTACTGTCAGACGCTTTTCCCACCCAATAGTTAGACCATGTGCATTAAATTGTTAATTAGCTATCTTCCTAAAAGTGAGGGTTTCATTTAGTTCTAATCATGTTTCACTAGACGTCTATGTAGGATCCCTAGATCATTCGATTAACACAAGAACACACAAGATTAGACTTTAAATTGACTTGTATTAAAGAAAAACAAAGAACAATGGTGTGGCAACAAAACACACAAAAATGAAACTCTAAATATCTAAGTTGCTAACCTAAAAATGAAAGAAAAAAGGCTTTATATAGCCTCTCTAGGGCCTTGGCCTTTGGGCTATGAAGGGCTTTTTCATTAATGGCCCGTTTACATAATATTACACGCTTAAACGAGCTAGACTTTTGTCTTGTATCTTCGAGTGACCGAAGCTTCTTTGTTCGGGTCCATTTATGTGATCCTAACAATCTCCCCCTAGATGAGGTCATGAGAAGTTAGCTCACTCGTGCTTGTCTCTTTAGCTCGTTGTTGATGGGGTACTTCACTTGTTGTGCTTTGGTAATTCAATCTTTAACACCTTGATCATGATCTTCAGAACTTGATGTGATGACTTGATCTTGATCTTTGACTTGTTTAAGCTTTACTTCTCTGAATTACTTTGTGATCTTCTTTCACTTTGACTTTGCCATACGCTGATCTTTAGTCTCACATGCTCATATCTGTTGGAATCTGGAAAGCTTTGATGATGTATCTTCTTCTAATCTCCATAACGTTTAGCATTTGAAGAAGACATTGATTTTCAGAGATTGTGCGGAAGCTTTGTATGTAAACTTTCTTGATTTCTTCAGATATGTGAGTAAGGATATGAGCATGTCTTGCATCGGATACTTTGAGTCGTCATTCGCTATGATAGAACAATTTAGTCACCAACAAAAACATTTTGTTATGTAAAATCCACTTAATGTGTTCTAGAAAAACATTTTGTGAACACACAAAGGTTTTATATTTTGAAGGGACCGAGTATAGACGATACTCAATCTGGTCGGTTACATTAACCTCTGATTCCGTGAGGATCAATGATTACAGTATGAATACTGCACCTGTGATCAGATAGATTCATTAAAAGAACCTTCTTGACAGGTTTTCCGGCACGTGACAAGCTAGTTCCTCTAATACCTAAGTATCAGATTCCCTAATGTTCGCCGTTCTCTAGACCAGATGTCCGAAGACTAACACACTATAAGTATTTCTACTAATAGAATGGTAAAGAGTGAGTCAGTACAGTTACTATCTGCTGACTATACCGTATAATTCCTTTTTCAGCGTTTTACTTCTTAATACAATTAAGTACCGTAGAAGACCTGTTGGCAAAAACATGATTTGAAAAACATTCGATGTGCTTGTGAAATTTATTTAGGACACAACGAAAGTTTAAATCAGAATGCTCTGATGATTTTTGAAAGATATCTCGAAAGATATGAAGTGCCTCATGGCTCTCATCAAACTCATACAAGTATTTGTAAGACGAGTCATTCTCACTAGTGGATACTGTCCGAAGACAAGTATATGAGTACTTGGTAGAGACACAAATGGCAAGTGTTCAATCTTTGATTATGATTTGGGAACAATTGCAAGTTCACCGGAAATTGAAATGATAATATCTCAATGGAAGATATTATATGTTGGTGTTCTTTTACCAACTTTGTTTATTTTCTTTTTTTAAAAGGAAATTTTTTTATATTTTTTTTTTGATTTTTTTTTTAATCTTTTACTTATACTAAAAAGAAAAGGAAAATATATTTTTTTACTTTTTATATTTTTTAATTTTTTTTAATTTTTGGATTATAAAACAAAAATGAAACTTTCGAGAACGAAAGGATCTTCAAACCAAATCAACAAACACAAACGTATGAATCGTAAACACTAATCCCCGACAACGGCGCCAAAAACTGGTTCGCAGTTTTAACACACGTAAAATATATATATAATATAATACTTAAGAAGAGAAATTAAGAAGA
>BQNB010157345.1:0-15161 GCA_026074375.1 Tanacetum coccineum | reverse complement strand
ACTTATTGGTCTAAAAAAGGGTGGTTTATATATAATAGATAGATAGTACATTGCATGAAAATTGCGGGTTGTTATAGTCTCCACCCCTTAAAGAAATCTCATCCTGATATTTGATTGAGAGATAGAGTGATATTTGGAAACAGAAGTTCTTAGGTCCTACAGTTTCTAGTCTGATGGCCTATTTTGTGAAAATTCTGACACCTGACAGTGCATGGTCCTGTGTGATGCAGTGTACACTTCCTACAGAAGGGATGAGGTCCATTATATCCATAGTTTCCATTAGCCTTGAAGGTTTCCTGCCTTTCATTTTGTTGTTGGTAATGATCATTGTTGCAGTTGTTATTGTTGCGGTTGTTATTGTTGCGGTTATATTGGTAGTTGTGGTTGTTGCGATTGTTGGAGTGGTTATTGTTGTTATGATCATTAGGGTATCTGCTATTGTTACGATTATTAGGGTAGTTGTTGTCGTCGTTGTTGGTGTTTCTTTTATCCTCAAACTTTCTTTTATGATCATCAGTTTCTTGCGCAGAATTGCGCTTTAGTATCTGATCCATTAGCCTCTGGGTTATGTTGACAGCTTCCTCCAAAGTTTGAGGTTTTGAAGCAGTAATGTTTCCTTCAATGCTTTGGGGCAGTCCATTGATGAAAGCTTCCATAAGTTTCTCAAAATTTGGCACCATGTTTGGACATAAGACTGCTAATTCTTGGAATATTCTAACGTAAGTCTTGAGATCATCTCTTTTCACAACCAAGTTGTAAAATTCATCTTCCATTTTCTTGACTTCAGTTCGAGGGCAATACTTATTGGTCAAGAGCCTTTTCAATTGTTTTATTGTTATGATCATTGGGGTATTTGTTATTGTTACGATTATTAGGGTAGTTGTTGTTGTCGTTGTTGGTGTTTCTTTTATCCTCAAACTTTCTTTTATGATCATCGGTTTCTTGCACAGAATTGCGCTTTAGTATCTGATCCATTAGCCTCTGGGCTATGTTGACAGCTTCCTCCAAAGTTTGAGGTTTTGAAGCAGTAACGTTTCCTTCAATGCTTTGGGGCAGTCCCCCGATGAAAGCTTCCATAAGTTTCTCAGAATTTGGCACCATGTTTGGACATAAGACTGCTAATTCTTGGAATCTTCTAACGTAAGTCTTGAGATCATCTCTTTTCACAACCAAGTTGTAAAATTCATCTTCCATTTTCTTGACTTCAGTTCGAGGGCAATACTTATTGGTCAAGAGCCTTTTCAATTCAGTCCAGGTGATCCTATTAGCTTGTTCTATTCCGATAGGTTGGGCGTATGCATTCCACCAGGACAAGGCATCGTCGGTCAGGGTACCAGTAGCAAATGTCACTCTGTTTTCCTCGGCACAATTGCTACGAGAAAATACTGATTCAGTCCGTTCAAACCAGCGAATGAGTTCAACAGCTCCTTCCGTACCATTGAAGTAGAAAGGTTGACAGCTTATGAATTCTTTGTAGTTTCCTCTTTTTGCTACAGGAATTTCTCTTGGTCCAGTGTTCCTATTGGGATTGTCGGCATTTGCCATGGCAGCAGCTTGTGCTTCCAGGGCGGCAGCAATACCATCAGTAATCAGTTGCCGGATGGCAGCCTGAGTCATAGCTGGTGCTGCAGATGTTGATGTTCTCTTGGGAGGCATCTATCAACATATACAAGACAACACAGAATAAGAATCCATAAAATGATATAGTCATATCAAAGATATGAGAATAAAAAGACTTGTGATCATTCTTTGATATTGCAGGATAGAACGGAAAGTTTTAGAATTTAAGACTTCGAGAGATAGATACGGAAATGAGTGATTCAATAGGAGGCTTAGTGTCTTTAGGTGATGAAATCTTCTCGGAAGGAAAGGAATCTCGGGAATTAAACATCGGTGGAGGTACAATAGCTGGTAGAGCAATAATAACTTGGGGTGGTGGAATAGTATCATATGCTTGTATGTTCTTTATATACAGATCATCATGTAAAGGTGAGAAGACTAGTATGTCCAAAAGATACTTAGTAAAATCATCGGAAGATTCAGGAGAAACGTTTCTCGGTGAGGCTGGGAAATAGTTTAGAATGTTCGTGGAGGAAAAAGTATTCTCAATATCGGAATCGGATGAGTGAGGGGACGAAGACATGACTGTAACAACCCAGTAGTAAATAACATAAGTTACTTATATAATAGTATAATAGTTATGTATTTTTACATAGTATTCGGGAAAAGTAGTGGCATCTTCACAATTCAGGGAATGTAGTGGCACGGAGGACATTGATGGCTACAGAAAAGTAGTTATAGTTAAGGTTTTACCCTTGTTCTCTATAACCGTGAGCTCTGATACACACACCTCTATACACCCACATTATTTTGGTTATATAGCAGACGGAAGCTAATATGTTACTTGTGGTATTACTTCTGAATCACAGACAATGTAACTCCCCAATATAGGGTTCGCAGCGGAATTAAGGGGTCGGGGGTGTTTCATAATAGTCAATAACACAAGATATAATAGAAGACCAAAAAAGTGTTAAAAACTAAGGACATTGGATTTAACAAATATTTGATACAAATAGCCCGAGGCTTTAACTTGTTCCTGATTATTATTACAAAGATTATATTCTCAAAACAATGAGATTCCACAAAACATAATACACCCATATCTTTAGCATGACTTCCCCAAAACAAAATCACCAATGTATCCTTGGCACCTTATGCTTATTGATCTCCTGAAAAACATTGCTTTAAAACGTCAACAATAATGTTGGTGAATTCATAGGTTTGATATTAATCAGAATATGATGGACCCGCTAAAGACTTTCCCGTGACAATTGAACACATGCGACATCACGAAACCAGATTATCTTATTATTGCAATAATAATTTATATTGCATAATTTTATGCCCAGAACTAGGTGTTTCACCAGAAAAATCCCTAAATTCGACATGCTATACGGTTCGTTCCCTGGTGATAGCTAGTCACCAGCAACGGGGGAGGTCGTTTCCCCTAAAAATAGATCTATTCTTAAATTAGCGCTCAAATAATGTAATGATAACAAAACTACATCTATGCAATTGACAGTTCATGATAATGGGCTCAACTTGGGTTATCGCTACTTAGGCAAACATGTAATCAATATAAAATATCCACTTGCGTCCAATTTATAAAACAAGATGTTCTCACCCCATGTTAAAATCATTGAAATCGTTTAAAATGTGGGGCTTGAAACTCACCTTGAGTTCTGATAATCCAAATATCGCAGATAAAGCGTCACGTAAAAGATCGAATGCAACCTAAATTATCATAGGTCGTATAAGTACCATGTACGTTTTCTAACTAACATCATATATAGGTCTATATAGTTCTCATCGTACTATCGTTCGGGCTATCATAATTTAGAGGGTCTTGTAGTGGAAGTTCAATATAGGAGCTAGGACACTTCTTAAATATAAATACAGCAACTCGTCGATACGCCACCCCGATGAGGGCCTCATATGAAACTCCCAGTAAATATAGTACTTTGATAACCACATATAATTTATATATTCAATCACCAATATGGTTTGGTAAAATTCGTTTAATTAGTTTTTAAAAACGTTATAATTTATCGTTTTGTAGTTAAATTTAGCATAACTTTTGTGTTTTAAGCCTGATTTTGACGTTTCTTATGCCCACGCTTTCGTATTAGGACGAGTTATCATAATTTGACATTTTCCGTATTTTGACCCTCTGGTGAACAGTAACTTTTACTGTTCACATCAGACGTGAGTTTTATTTAAATCGTATTTGTTGTCGTAAAACCCGTAAATGTCGTATTTTATTCGTTATAGCTCCGTTTTTAACGATTCTTTCAAGGACGTTCTCGTTATTGAAAATCCTATCAATTTATAAGGTTTACAAAAATATAACTTTCTGTCATGAACAATAACTTTTATAAAAATAGTTTTATAAAAGTATTAATTGTCGTAAACTCGCGAAATTCATAACTCGTTCGTTATTAATTGAAAAATTACGATTCTTATCATTTTGGAATCCTAAAAATATGTATTATTTGTTAAAAATACCAAACTTGCTGTTTTGTATAATATTTATAAAAGTTATTTTATAAACCCGATTAATTAACGTATAACTCGTAATTAGCGTAACTTTTTCGTTATTTATCCGTTTGACAAGTTTCTTACCTTTTCGGAATTGTCATGAGTCGTAGAATATTTATAAAATGTAGAATCTACTGTCTAAAATAATAATCCAAACAGCCCCTTATGATATATATATATACTTACTTAGTTAACTTGTTTTAAACACTTTTTAACTATAATATTTACCACATGTCTTTTATAACTCTTATTATACTATGTCATATATATTATATAGTCCATAGCTCATATTTTGCCCATTTGTTCAAGTCATTAAGTCCATAACAACTTTTATAAACCATAACATATTAAGTGATCTTTTAAAACCCTAATCTTGCATTAACACTTTTTAAGCTTAACCAAGATTGTAAAGTGCTTATGTATCCATTTATAACTTCATATTACTATCCATACAACATGTGTATAAGTTTATAAAACTATATTTACAAGAAAAATCCAAGTTTACAAGTTAAACATGTCCTAATGGTGATTTCACTACATAAACATCACATATACATATAATCATATAAATGAAAAGGTAAAGGCTTTAGATAACCTTGATGGGATGATGTATGATGATGGAAAATAAGTGCTAAACCCTTGTTTAGACTTTAAACCCAAGATTATAACTAAGAAAACCCTAGTTTCCAAAGCAAAACCCTAATCTTGATTTATCTTCCTTAAACCTTGCAAATGGTTATCCCAACCTTCAATACTTCTTAGAATACCTTGAGTATGATGTACAAACACTTGTATGGTGATAGAAAATCAAGTTATAGATTATCCAAAAAGGGCATAAAATGCCGTGGGTTTGGAGGGAGTATATAGAGGTGATTTTTGTGATTTCTTGAAATGAAGTGAAGTGTAAAAGGCTAAGGCTTAGTAGGTGCATGTATATATAGGACATATAAGATATATGTCTAGTCAAAGGAACATGGTAAGGCCTTAGGGATGGGTCTTTGGTCCTTGCCATGCCCCTTGTCACATTGTTGCTAGCTAATAGTTAAGAACATCCCCTAAATTTAAGGGATGTGTTCTTAGCTTAGATATTTTGAATATCTATTGTGTATAATCATCCCTAGCCGGCCATATGTATATGTGTGGTGATAATATGGATAAATTTTGGGTATTGGGTATAAACGTGGGTATTTGTTGAAGCGTATAATTATTTTTGTGGTTCCGGGTATGTGTAACACCCCCAAAAATATGTCAACGCAGCGGAATACCACTTGGGGTGCTACTTCATAATACACAGCGCTAGATACAATTGATCCCTAACTTATATTCTCTTCGGTGATTCACCTGTTAATGTATGATGTTACATGAGCGTAGTTACAATAATAATGTTTAACCCTGATTTTCCTATGATTAATTGTATTCGTTGGCACTCAATTATTCCATTATAGTGACCTCGATTCAAACCATAATGATAATATTATCTGTTCTTCATGATATATAAATTTTCTCCATGATAATTATCCTAGTAATGCCAATATTTCCATTATAACTTGTATTCAATTATTACATTCAAACCTATGAATTTCACTCAACCTTTGTGTTGACCCTTTTTAGCATGTTTATCTCAGGTTTATGTAAGCAATTGCGGCACAGATTTTGGCATGAACTCTGAAGATGGCTAAACTGCTTTATCATTAATAAATCTTAATATTTTAGATTTTGGGACTGTTTTTGTTAAAATCTCTGAATTTTAATGAATGATAACTAAATATTTCCATACAACATTCTCTTTTGAGTTGTTTTCTTATGATTATTGATTGTTGTTTCCCCATGAAGTTAATTACCCCAGATTAGTTTTCGTGCATATATTGTAAAAATGGGGGTGTTTACAGATTGGTATATGCGTTTGGTTATAGAGACCTAATAAGTTAGCCTAAAACACACAAGGTCAAACTTAAACTTAAACCCACATTTCATTTTTCTGCCATCACAATTCTCCGTGCCACTTCAATTTCGGAACACAGTATGTAATATACATATCTATTATTTACTATTTACATATATAACTTATGTTGTTAAAGATACGATTTCTTATCCCACTCGCTCTACTTCTGATATTGAGGATGCTTTTTTCCTCTAGAATATCTCTTATATATACTATCAATTCGTTCTCGTACGGATTAGTTCCAGCTTCACCGGGGAAGCTATTCTTTTAAATCTTTCGTAAAGCTCTACAAATAATATGATCCCTACAGTTTTCTCATATTTTCTACATTAATCCTGTTTGAATGACGTTCAGCATTTTATGTCTAAGGTAATCACCTTTTTCATCACCAGATCCTATTATCACCAGCTATTATTTGACGCCATCTCCAGTTTTACCACCTCTTTACTATTTCGATCCTTGATATTTCTGTGTTCTGAAGAACTATGACACCTAAGAAGCGATTACATTTCCATCTTCTTCTCAAGTCTTCTTTATTAATCTTATCTCAGAATCAATTACTTTTTATTTTGGTTTCTACCATCTTCCTCAGTTTATACTCCTACCCCACCTCAGATTTTTGAAATAGGGAAATGTTAATTTTATGAAGTCATCCGACAGCATCATGAGGAACAAATCGAAGATTAATTTTGACATATAATTTAGAAGAACTCTTCTTTTCACCGCATTGAGAAATTGGATAAGAAGGACGTGTTAATGGTAACGTAACTAAAGACATAGAACCTCAAGGAAAAATCCTGTAAACTCGATAGCAACTTTAAAGGAGAAAAGGTTATCGGCAAAAAGGATATGTTTGCCTTTGTCATTACAGAATTTCACGATCTTGAACAAATCATGAGAAATCCCACAGTCTGCACCAACATCGAATCAGGATGATCTTTAGAGTGTCATCTACGGGCTCAGATATCAACCAACTCTTAGAATAATTATAGCTTTATCCTAGCCATGGGTTGTGTGGTCATAAATAAAATTGCTTGTCAATTCTTGAATAAGCTACAGTTAAGAAAGGCAAGTTATTTGTAAAAGGAATCCCGATTCCATGCATTATTATTTCCAACTTTTCTCTCTCTTTCCATCTTCATCTCCATCATTTGTATCATTTCCTCTGTCTTCCAATGAATCATACCATAATTCTGACTGTGCTTAAAATCCCAAAACATAAGCATTGCTCGTAAACATTTTTAGCATTCACATTTCTTTTATTGCTATTACATTTCTAACTTGTGATTGTCATTCTTACTAATGTTCTTTTATAGAATGCCATCCTCAATAAAGGAATCGTAACATTCGAAAACACCAGCCATAAACTCTTTAGGGATGCCATACGGCACACTCGATTGTGATCTTACATTCAGCCGTGGAAGCACAGACGCGCTTGCCCTAGCAAGTATAGTAAATCCAACAATATTACTGGAACTCCTATAGTAAAAAGGGAGGAAAATACAAAGATTTTATCAGATGTCAACCTTTTTGCTTTAATGGTACAGAAGGAGCGTAGGCCTTATTCGTGGTTATGAAAGAACTGAATCAGTATTCTCACGAAGCAATGTGATGAGGAAAATAAAGTAACATTGTACTGGTACTTTACACAACACTGATGTTGCCTTGTCACTGGTGGATTATGCACCATGCCCAAGCATATGGAATAGAGCAAGCTAATCAAATCACATGGACTGAGTAAAAAGGCTTATGAAAACAAGTACTGTACTCGAACTGAGACAAGAAAATAGATGTTGAATTTTAGGGTCTACTGTAAATGGAAGTAGATCTCAGACTTATTATTAGAAGATTCCAGAATTTGCATTATTATGTCCCAAAAATATGTGACAAAAATCTGAGAAAACTTATGGAGCTTTCATCGGGGGTCTGCCGATAAGTATTGAAAGGAAACGTTTACTGCTTCAAAACCTAAGGACTCTGAAATAGAAGCCACCAACATAGCTACAAGGCTAATGGACAAAATAATATAAGCGTAATTTGATGCAAGAAAAACCCAATGATCACAAACGAAAAATCGATGATAGAAGGAACACCACAACAACAAACTACTCACCCAATGATCGCAAACTCAACAACAATAATCACTCCAAACATCACATTAACAAAATAAGCTAACCCAATAACCGTAACAATAAACAACCGCAACAATTGATCTACCTTCTGCAGCAAAATGGGAAGGTCTTGGAAATCTTTTGGATAAAGGAAAACCGTGGATATAATGGGACTCATCCCAATTTGTAGGATGTGTAGACTCTAAACATCACACTGGACCGTTGCATGTTAGTGTCTGAATTGCTTACAGGTATGCATCAGATGACTAGAAAGTAGGAGTAATACATCTATTTTCAAACATCACTCTATCTCTCAACTAAATCTCGAGACATGTAACATAAGTATCAACTCATTTTCATATGTAAAGTTCGTATGTAAAGTTATCTATGAAATAATAAAGAGATAATTCCGTTACATCTTGTTATCTGGTGGTATCAAAATAAAAAATAAAAAAAAAAATAAGAAAAAAAAAAAAAAAAAAATAAAACAAAAAAAAAAAACAATAAAAAATAAAAAAAAAAAAAAGAAAAAAAAAAAAAAAAGAAAGATCGACTTATTTTTGCAGATTTCTATCATACTCAAACTCTAAATACTCTCATCATACCTTTGAACATAAATTTTCATCTTGTTATATTGGGGCGTCAGTATAATCAACATGCTCAATAGTTTAATCATAGACCATTGATGATCATATCATTTTTCATTATTCTATTCATATCTAATAAGAGTATCAATGTATCTTCACGGTGTTTAGCAACTCTCTAGTAATCAAAATTATGAATCTATTCTCTTTAACATACACTCATTTCATGAATCTTCGTAATACTGTAAAATATCCTACCTGTTATATTAATCATTGCAATGTAAATAGAACAAGGAACACACACAGAGAAGGAATCTATGCAATGTCAAATGATTTCAATACCAGTACTTAGGTCATGAAAATTTTGACAATGACTTGTAGCTTGCATTCTATTTGTGTTGACTTTTAAAGGTTAATGATAAGATTCTTTTCGATCGAGTAGCACTAAACATAATTCTATCCACCCGGTTCTATCAAAATCAGGAGTAAATTTTATTGACTGGTCATCAAAAGAGGTGTAGTCTTGAAAAATAAGTAGAGTGTGAAAAGATAAGTAATTATAATTATAGGTAACGTAACATAATTATAAATGCATCACACACGTGGACTTGTGACCTTGTAACTTAACCTAAATCTGATACCCTTAGGTACTATCTCTATAACAATACCACCTATAACCCTTTCAATTTAAATATTGGGACGTGATTTCTGTAAGGGGTGGAGACTAGAACACAATCCTAAGAATTTTCATCAAATTTCAATACTTATTTTACTTTTATCACAATTATCGGGGAAATTTTTTCGCTTTATTTCATTAACTTATATTATCTCAGTTATGTGTCATAACTAAAGTAGACAAGATCACCGGCAACTATCTATTGGCCTCATCCTGTTTTATATATGACAAAATCAAACATCACATATGTCAATTCAATCATTCATTTTATATCCTATTACAAGGTACATTCTTCCTAAAAGGTACCATTTGCAACATCGTATCAAGACGGGCTTTAAACCATTATCGGATGCCCTAAACCCTAATCTCGTGGAAGGGTAAACCCCTAAATGTGAATGCACAAGCTTCTAAAGCGTATGTACAAGTAATATAACTTCTCATCTGATAATATATAAAACTCTCAATCAATGTTACAAATCTCTAAAAAGCTCAATGTACAAGTCATTAAGCATGATCTCTAAAATAAGCCGTTTTCCTTGCTTTTCATTCTAATGTCTTCTCCACACTTGTGTTACAAGCTACTTCACTCATTCTACAAGGATTTAAACCCTAATTATTCTATTCATTAAGCTTTCATCACATCTTTTTACACTCAATACCCATTTTTAACCCTCAAATCCCTCAAAACACAAGCTGTTTCTAAACATGACATGTTTCTTGGCTTTTATTCATTACAAACCAAACCAACACTCAAATTATTCTGTAATAAATTATTGTACAATCATATCAATCCTATTTCATCTATTATTTCATTCATTACTTCATCTATTTACTTCCCCAACTTGTACGTAAAACACTTTCCTAGAAACCCTAAATATACTACTGTTCATTTAACCCGTTTACTCTTTTTTAAACCATTCTTATCCCAAATTAACCAAAAAGGGCCAATATAAACTCCTAAAAACGAGTTTACAATATCATTATTATCATTAAACTTGGCAATGTTATTGCAAAAATCAAAGCCTAGAAAAACTTAACGAATACAAGAAACCCTTAACTAATTTTGCCAAATCTGTAACTTGACCCGTTTTTCTCCAATTTCAACCCTTTATAAACTTAAACCGAACGGACCAAAATTCATTGATAATATCTGTTATTTATGCCCTAGGATCTTTGATTCATCATTCCCTAATCAAGCATTTGCTAATATAGCCAAGAAATTCAAGAAAAACCTAAACGAGCCCTACTAGTGAATCCGTACTCACCAATTTATTCAATTCTAATCCGGGTTTTAACCCAAACGGAATTGTTAATATTTGCTAATTTCTTTAATCCAGACCTTATAATCTATTTCTTCATTCATTAATCATTATAAACTCATTGTTTTTTTATACCTTGTTTAAAACCTTTGAAGAACCCGTCGAACCCAAAATAGACCCGGTTTGCTTCTATGACCATTTTAACCCCTCTAAATTGCTACCATGTGCAAATGACACCATGACTCCTTCTAGTAACCATTCTCAAGCAACTTATGCACCTACTTAGACCAATCCTTGGCCTTTTGGGCCATCATAATTCAGAGGTCATTCAGTAAACGTTTGAGGAGCTAGGGCACTTTAAATCATAAACCCAAAAACTCAGTCAGAACGTAATACCAAGATGAAACCTCTTAATATGAAGCTCCCTAGTATTGTAATACGATATAATCGGTTTTAAGCGTTTTGATCAATATCTAGAAATGATAAGCATGACAAGCGTTAATTAAAGTTATGTCTTATAATGTTTTGAACATGTTTTAATATCCTTTTAAAATGTTACATTTTAGACCCTTAAGAATGAAAAATGGTAAAATATACCTTGGGAGTTTGCACTTTTACGAGGTTGGTCCTTCAAGTTTAAAAGATGTACAAAGTAAACCTTGCACTTTGGAAAGTGACATAATAGAACCCTATAGTTATAAATTTAGAAATATGGCAAAAATAGTCCTTTTAGTTATAAGTTTCAGAAAGTTACGATATATACCCCTTGCATGGATAATATTTACAAAACAAGTCCGAATTGCCTTGCAAGCTTATTTTAAGTTTCTAAATGATATTTATAGGTTATAGCTTATTAATATAAGCTAAAATATGAAGATTTAACAAAACGATGTTTAAAATAACGATTCGTTAGGCTAGAATCAAACGGGTCGTTTTAGGGTTTTATAACGAAAACGCGTAGGTTTTTATTTCAAATTCCTTCAAGACTTGATAAAGTGGTTATAATAAAATTCATTAAGCATGTTAGGATAGATTATAACAACATTTAACCATTATAACATTTAGTTTTAAGAAAAACATAAAATTAGGGTTTCGGGTGTACGGTTTTGGATCAAAATAGAAAATGAGCATGAATTGAGTTATAAAACTTTAGCAAGAGTTTATTTAGGATCATATGAACATTATAAAAGTGTAGGAGCAGGTATGAAGATCATAGAACCTGGGTTTGAGCTTATAGCTTGGAAACGGGTCGAAATCGGGACTTTTGCACTCGTACGCCTAGAATAACGACTCCGGGGCTTTTTTCTTGGTTTCTTTTGCTTCACTTCTGATCTTGAGACTTCTTAGGACCTCTTAGGAACTTCTTTGAGCAAAGGATTGTTGCTATGATGGGTTATAGAGGAGGAAGTGGGGGATGAATTGAAATAAACATGGTTTTCCCCTATTTATAGGTAGATTTCAACTTGGAGGCCAAGGTAAAAGGGTGAGGTGTCATATTTATGTTCTAGCTGAGTTAGAGAGTCTACAAGGGTGATAAAGAGGTGATGTGGAGGGTGTTTGAGGTGATGACTTGCCACGGCAAGACTTAGGGACCAAGGTGATGATGTGGTCTCTTTTCTAGTCAAGAAATGGTGAAGATATTTGTTGTAGTTGCTAGGTAAGCTGCTATGGAGCATGTGGGTGAGTCACAAGGTGCTTAGATGCAAAAGAAAGTTTTTAAAAATGGGTCAATTTGCAAGGTTATGGGTCGCGGGTCAAATTAGGGCACGAATAGGGTTTTTAGCTTTGCATTTCATGTACTCTTGTGATATAATGATAGATATATGTTCACAAGACTTGTATTAAGGATTATTAACAAGAATTTATAGGTGGTTTGGGTTAAAAATGGGTGAAAACGAGTAAACGGGTCGAATGTTCATATTAGGGTTCGTTTAGGGTTTCTTGGATTTATTTCATGTATAATTGAAATGAAATGATGATAGAATATGATTGTTAATGTTGTAAAATAAGTTATGACAACTTATTTGAGTGTTGGTTGAGGTTTAAAACGGATAAAAATCAATAAACAGGTCACGGGTTACTATTTAGCTCGGGTTAGGGTTTTTAACTTGGATTTCTTGAAATTTCATTGAATAAGAATGAATATGGATTGTAAATGAAGTATATGACTTACTTGTAACTTGTACTTGATAGATTTTACAAGATTACTTACGAAAACAGAGGTAAAATGGCTATTTTAGATGTTGTGCATTAATAACTTGTACATTATGCATTAAAGGATTTATACCTTATTTTGGAGGAAAAGTATATTCAAATGAGATGTTATATTGCTTGTACATGTGCTTTGATTGATTTTACATTCATCTTGGATGTTTACATTACCCAAAATTAGGGTTTAGGCATAAACGTTAACGGTTTAGGTTCATTTGATATTATCGTCGTGAAAACTATGTTAAATAGATAACGTATATGGTAAAATAGATATTAGATCGTTGACTTGACATGTTATGATGTTTTCTTGACATATTCATAGATAGAGATTACATAGGTCGTTGCGTGAGCATGTTTACTTTGGAAATGTAAACTAAGTTACATAATGGAATGGAATGAAACAAAATTTTATTCCCGTAAAAAGTAGTACTTAATAAAGTAAGTAGATATTACATTGATAAAGATACTAGAAAATTACGGGTTGTTATAGTCCCCCAACCTTACAGAATACTCGTCCACGGATTTGATTGGGAGATAGAGTGATATTTGGAAACAAAAGTCTTTGCCCTACAGTTTCAAGTCTGATGACCTACTTTGTGACAATTCTGACACCTGACAGTGCATGGTCCTGTGTGATGCAATGTACACTTCCTACAGAGAGGATAAGGTCCATTATTTCTACGGTTTCCATTAGACTTGAAGGTTTCCTGCCTTCCATTTTGTTGTTGGTGATGATCATTGTTGCGGTTGTTATTGTTGCGGTTATCTTGGTAGTTGTGGTTGTTGCGGTTATTGTTGTTATGATCATTTGGGTATTTTTTATTGTTATGATTATTAGGGTAGTTGTTGTCGTTGTTGTTGGTGTTTCTTTTATCCTCAAACTTTCTTTTATGATCATAAGTTTCTTGCATAGAATTGCGCTTTAGTATCTGATCCATTAGCCTCTAGGCTATGTTGACAGCTTCCTCCAAAGTTTGAGGTTTTGAAGCAGTAACGTTTCCTTCAATGCTTTGAGGGAGTCCCCCCAATGAAAGCTTCCATAAGTTTCTCAGAATTTGGCACCATGTTTGGACATAAGACTGCTAATTCTTGGAATCTTCTAACGTAAGTCTTGAGATCATCTCTTTTCACAACCAAGTTGTAAAATTCATCTTCCATTTTCTTGACTTCAGTTTGAGGGAAATACTTATTGGTCAAGAGCCTTTTCAATTCAGTCCAGGTGATCCTATTAGCTTGTTCTATTCCGATAGGTTGGGCGTATGCATTCCACCAGGACAAGGAATCGTCGGTTAAGGTACCAGTAGCAAATGTCACTCTGTTTTCATCGGCACAATTGCTACGAGAAAATACTGATTCAGTCTGTTCAAACCAGCAAATGAGTTCAACAGCTCCTTCCGTACCATTGAAGTAGAAAGGTTGACAGCTTATGAATTCTTTGTAGTTTTCTCTTTTTGCTACATGAATTTCTCTTGGTCTAGTATTCCTATTGGGATTGTCAACATTTGCTATGGCAGCAGCTTGTGCTTCCAGGGCGGCAGCAATGCCATCAGTAATCAGTTGCCGAATGGCAGCCTGTGTCATAGCTGGTGCTACAGATGTTGATGTTCTCTTGGGAGGCATCTATATGCAATACAACACAGAATAAGAATCCATAAAATGATATAGTCATATCAAAGATATGAGAAAAAAAAGACTTGTGTTCATTCTTTGATATTGCAGGATAAAATGGAAAGTTTTAGAATTTAAGACTTTGAGAGATAAATACGGAATGAGTGATTCAATAGGAGGCTTAGTGTCTTTAGGTGATGAAATCTTCTCGGAAGGAAAGGAATCTCGGGAATTAAACATCGGTGGAGGTACATTAGCTGGGAGAGCAATAATAGCTTGGGGTGGTGGAGTGGCATCATATGCTTGTATGTTCTTTATATACAGATCATCATGTAAAGGTGAGAAGACTAGTATGTCCAAAAGATACTTAGTAAAATCATTGGAAGATTCAGGAGAAACTTTCTTGGTGAGGCTGGGAAATAGTTTAGAATGTTCGTGGAGGAAGAAGTATTCTCAATATCGGAATCGGATGAGTGAGGGGACGAAGACATGACTGTAACAACCCAGTAGTAAATAACATAAGTTACATATATAATAGTATAATAGTTATGTATTTTTACATAGTATTCGGGAAAAGTAGGGGCATCTTCATAATTCAAGAAATGTAGTGGCACGGAGGACATTGACGGCTAAAGAAAAGTAGTTATAGTTAAGGTGTTACCCTTGTTCTCT
>BQNB010157344.1:0-15161 GCA_026074375.1 Tanacetum coccineum | reverse complement strand
AAACTCTAGTAAAACATTTCTAAGTATAAAACTTCTATAAATTTCGCCATGACATTTCCATTTATAAATCGTTTTCCATATTTATAAAGTCTAACGTTTTTCCCACTTAATCAATGAAATCAATATTGCAAACCCCCACGTGTTTTAAATATATAAACATATATATTTATATCAACCGAACATAATAATAATTATTACATTTATTTAACCATTTTAAACCACCAATATATATATCCAGTTTCATGTTTATTAAACCTTAAGTTGTATTTATTCACCGTTTATCATGAACCAAACGTACCCTTTTTATGGTTTCGCTAACCCAAACACACTCCTTGTGTGTTCCTATCCAAGCCAAACGTACCCCTTGCTGTGCCCGCTGTCCCAAACACCCCTTTGGTCATATTTGCACAGCCGAACGCACCCTTTGTGGGTGGGCTGTTAAGCCAAACGCACCCTTGTGCGTGGTTTCATTAAACAAACGCATCCTCTTTGATGGAAGTACAAGCCAAACGCAGCCCTTGCTGCGGGTGTGAAAGCCAAACGCACCATTGTTAGGCCGTCACAGCCAAACGCGCCCTAATCGGGCGGCTGACCCGATACCAACCGCACCCTTGCGGTGCAAAACCAAACCGAACGCACCCTAGGTGCCTCGGGACATAATCAAACGCACCCTACTCTTGCCAAACGCAGCCTAGCTGCTGGAACCATTAAACCAAACGCAACCCTTGCGTTTTAAAACAAAACCACCGAACACCCCTTTACGTTTTTAAACACCAACCGCAGCCCTTGCTGCTGCCATGAAGCTCGACGCACCCTTTCGGTGTAAAAAGAACCAAACACACGTAGTGGCTGTCCCACAGCCAAACACACCCTTATTGATTTATATCAAAACAAACGCACCCTAATTGTTGCTAAACAAACACCCCTGCTGTTAATAAAACAAACGCACCCGCTGGTGGTTTGACCCGACACCCCACGCACCCTTGTGGGTCGTGGTGGCTTCAACCCGGACCAAACGCACCCTCGGTGTGAACCTGCCAGAACCAAACGGGCCCTAGCCTTGTAATACAACCAACGAACACCCCTTTCTTGTGCCAACCCAAAACCGGACGCACCCTTGGGTGGTGGTTCACGACTAACCGGACGCACCCTACGGCGTTTTTATCAGACCAAACGCACCTTGTTGCTGCCAAAACCCAGAAACAAACACCCTTGTTGGGTTCTTATACCAAAACGCACCCTATGTGGGTGATACAAAACAAGACCGGACGCACCCCTTTCGGTTATTTTATAACCAAACGCAGCCTTGCTGCTGTCATAAAACCCGACGCACCCTTGGTGCGAATATGTAAACCAACCGCACCCTAGGTGCTGTGTGACGGCCACCCGAACCAAACCACCTTTGTGGTGGTTCTCGCCACAGAAACAAACGCCCCCTTTGTGGTGGCGTCATGATAATGATAATGACGTGACGATGAGGGTGACGGTGGTGGTGTTATGGTGGATGTGGGGCTGTGATGATGATGATACCGTGGTGGCGGTATGGCTGGCGCGTGGAGGAGAGTGATGTAGGGGATCGAGTAGATCGGGTGATGAGTAACCTTTTTGCTTTTGGTCGGAAAAATCCGCCGGAAAACTTTTCCGGCGGCGACGCGGTGGTGGCCGGCGGTGGGGGAGGGCTGCCGGATAATGGGGAGGGAGAAGAGTATATAATGTGTGTGTGTGTAGTGTTAGAGATGGAAATGAAAATTTGTTATAAGTTTATATATATATATATATAAACTAAAGTGACAAATTTAAATAGTGTGGGGTTAAAAGTGTAACTTTTTAATAAAGTTTTTATAACTATCGGTTCGGGACTCGTTTAAACGACTTAACGGACGATTCAACGCGCGAAACTTGCGCCATTGTTTTTCGAATCATTTTTCTGATAAAAATGAGTATTCACTTGATAATATTTCATAAATATTTTATAACACAAAATAAATATTTGTTATTTATTTTGTGAACCGGTTACGCATTGTCTGAAATAAAAAGGATTTTAACTCGAATATTCGCGTCTTCAATAAACGTTACTAAATAAAATGATGACTAATTTATTAAATATTTTTATTTAATAAAAAGTGTTAATTAAATATAATTTAATTATTTTCTCGTTTCTAAATCTTGCGAGGGCATTTCAGTCACCTTCTGACTGTTTCCAGGTCTCGGGTAAAACTGAAAAGTTGTCTGGAATATCGTTTCACATCAAATTGCTTTAGAGTCCGAGCCGTGAATACGTGATATAGATGATCGTTCTTATAAGTCAAGCCAGACCCTAAAAGTCAACGATTGAAATCGTCATTCAAAAATTCGAAAATTCTCGGATGTTACAACCTACGTATGGCAATCCTATTCTCATATATGTCACGCAAACATCATAACATATCAAGTCAATATCATAATATCATTATTACAAGGTACATTATTCCTAAAAGGTACCATTTGCAACATCATATCAAAATGGGCTTTAAACCATTATCGGATGCCCTAAACCATAACCTTATGGAAGGGTTAACTCCTAAAGTGAATGCACAAGCTACTAAAGCATATGTACAGGTAATATAACACCTCATATGAAATATAAAATCTCTTCAAGTTAAAGTACAAGTCTCTAAAAGCTCAATGTACAAGTCATTAAGCATGATCTCTAAAGTAGCCGTTTTACCTCCATTTTCATTCACATCTCTTCACTATCACTTGTGAGCAAGCTACTATACTCATTTTACAAGATGCAAACCCTAAATATTCTATTCATAAGCTTTCTTACATCTTTTTACACTCAAACCCCTAATCCAAAACCCTAAACCCTAAAACCGAGCTAGTTTCTAAACCATGACCTGTTTATTGGCTTTTATCCATTGTAAACCCAAACCAACACTCAAATAAGTTGTAAAAACTTATTTTACAATCATATCAATCCTATTAAATCATTATTTCATCATTACTTCATCATTTTACTTCACTTGTACGTAAAACATATCCTAGAAACCCTAAATGTACCTAATTGGTTCATTTAACCCGTTTACTCGTTTTAAACCATTCTAATCCCAAATAACCAACCAAGGGCCATTATAAACTCATAAAATGAGTTTAAAAATCATTATCTATCATTAACTTGGCAATGTGCAAGAAATCAAAACCTAGAAAACCTTAACGAATCTAGAAAACCCTAATTGTGCCCTAATTGTGATTTTGACCCGTTTACTGATTTTCATCCCATTTTAACTTAAACCAATGACCAAACTTCATTGATAATACTTTATGTAAGCCCTAGGATTTGTATTCCAACATTTCTAATCAAGAGTATGCAAAATATAAGCCAAGAAAGTCAAGAAAACCCTAAGACCTCGTTTCTTCAATTCTAATCCGTTTTAACCCAAACCAATTGCTAATCTTTGCTAATTACTTTAATACCAGACCTTAACAACCTATTGCATCTATCCTTAATCATTATAAACACAATGTACCTAAGAAAAACTCTTGAAAACCATGCCGAGTTCAAAACTGACCCGCACCCTTTCTAACTTCATTTTGACCCACTTAAACTCTCACCATGTGCAAATAACCACCCAAGATACCTTCTAGATCCTTTATAGAAGCTTACTAAGCAGCTTTGACTCCTCCATGGTCAAATATGAGAGCACATGGCCTCTCTTTTTCTTCTCTTCAGCCGCGGCAGCAAGAAAGGAAGCCACATCCTTCAACCTAGTTTTCTAGACCTCCACCATTGATTTTCTAGCTTAGACACATCCTATACTAGGTCTACTATGTGTCAAGAACAGATCATAAGCCTTGATTGCTCACCACTCTTGAAAATAAGTATAAATAGGGGCTTTGTGTGTTCCTTTTTCTTCACCCCCCACTTCCTCCTCTATAACCCTTCATAGTAGCAACTTCTTGCTCAATATGAATTCTAATAGATCTTAAGAAGTCTCAAGTACATAAAGGAAGCAAAAGAAACCAAGAAACGAAGCCCGGGAGTCGTTACTCTAGCCGTACGAAGCCGAAAGTCCCGATTCTGACCCGTTTCTAAGCTATAAGCTCAAACCAGGTTCTATAAGCTTATATTCTGCTCATGTAACGTCATAATGTTCATATGTTCTTGCTAAAATCATAATATAAAGCTTTGAACTCAAAAACCTAAGTGTTATGCCTTTTTGATCCAAGGGTTGATAAAGAGATGAAAAGATGAGGGTTCATCTTTTTGGGCAAATGAAGTTTAAAAACCTGCCAGCCAATTTACACGGCTCTCTTCCAAACCCATTTCCCGCCAACCTACTTAGAACCCCCCACCATCTCGAGTTGTTAACCTTCCTCTTTACCCAAACCTTCTTTTGCCCAGATAAAAACCCTTTTCCCAACCCCACTAACCTTTTAATTTTGGTACCAGGTTGGGACAATCCCGACTTTCCCCAAGAAATTATCAATGGCGGGATTGATGTTTAAAGATAGCTCAAATTCATCAATGGCTAGGCATTTGTTGCTGAGCTTCACCTCACCACTAGAAACACAAAAGAGAAGAAGAGAGGACTTCTTTTTAATGCAAAAACCACAATTGCCGACCACACACTAGTTTAACTTAGCATTTTTTTAATTAACTTTTAAGTATATTGTATACTAAAGCTTTCAGTTACTTTTAGTGTAATATTGTTATTTTCAGCAATTTTAATTAGAAGTTTTTTAAAGTTCTATCTTAAGTTTCTTAAATTTTCCAACTGTCAACTCTTGAATTCGTGTTTAAATTGTGAAGAAAATTGTGTTTTTCTTGTTACTAAACAATCACACTAGTATTAATATCATTTACCCTTAATTTACTTTAACTTAACTCAAGTAAAAACGGGTTTTACTTATTTAAAGGGGTGTTTGGGAAAACCTGAAAATGGGTCAAATTTGTGTGTGTCATGGGTTACAAACACTCAGCCACCAAGGGCTGAGTGTGTGTGCTTAATTAGGCTAAAGAGATCATAACCTTTAGTAAAAAATTTAGATTTTAGTGAATATTCACTTTCTGGCAAGATTTTTACAAGGAAAATAAGCTCAAAAGCTTAAGCTGCTTAGACAGCTTAAGCAGCTCATTTTTGAGCTTATTGTAGTCACAAAAGACCACTTTAAAAGCCATGTTTTCTGTCCCTTTCACTTTGACAAAATAAGTCAAAATTTTGGCTTTACACCTTTCTTGAAAAACCCCACTTTCCAACTTAAAAATCAGCAGCTATTTATTGTTTTTAAAAGCTAAGTTTTTGAGCATAAGCTCATTTCCCATCTCTCTAAATCTGTTTGAGGTTGGTTTCAAAGATTAAGCCATTTTGAGCTTATTTGGCTTTAGCTCAAAACAAAGCCCCTTATCTTCTGTTGCAGTTTTCCCTGGTTGCTGATGCACCACATTCAGCCACCTTTTCCAGCTTATTGCTCCACTAGGACCTTGTATCTTTAGCGTTTAGTTTTTATTTTGGTTTAGCTTATATTAAGTGACTTTAAGCCCCCAAAGCAGCCTGAGCTTAATTCCCTTTTAACTTAGCTTAATTTAGGCTTGAAAAAAACCCCTTTTTTTTTTCTGTTTTTAAATTAAAACTGTCATCTATGCTTAAATTGTTTTCACAAGACCTTATTCTAGGGCTTATATTAGACACATTAGCTTATTTTTGGACTCCCCTACTCCTCTATTTATCTGTCCCCCATGATTTATAGCTTATTAGTTGCTTAAGTCCCAAAAGAAGAAAAAATTAAAGCTGAAAAAAGCTTATTTAGCTTTTGCAGTCCAAAAGCTTACTTTTCTGGCTTATTTAGTTAATTTCAGCACTTAGTGCTTTTAGGAAAAATGTTGCCAATAAGCCCCTGAACAAGTTTGCTGTTTTGAGTTTTGTCTAATAAGCACCTTGGACCCACTTTGTAATCGGGGTCCACTTCAGGGACCATTTATGTAATTTCCTCTTTTATGGTTAACTTAGTTAGTCCCTAGTGTTAACTGTGCTGTTACCCCGTCAGTCCTTTTGTCCTTTCACTGTTAGTCCCTTAGGTTAACATTAGTTAGTTTATTTAATTTAATTAAGTTAAATTAGGTTTAGATTTAATTAGTTTAATTAGTTATAATTGCTACAGTAACTTTTAGGGCTTTTTATATTTTTAGATTCCTCAACTTTTTCTTTATTTAATTTGATTTTTTCAGATTTTTTGTAGTTATATTTTCTGTCTTTTTCTATTTAATTAGTTTTAATTAGTTTTTAAATCTTAGAAAATTCATAAAAAATACAAAAATTAACAAAAAAATATTTTTCTTTTTTAGAAAATTTTCTTTAATCAACTAGTTTGTAGGAAAATTATAAAAACTTATGTAGGGTAATTTTTGCTAAAATTTCAGTTCCGGGCCCGTTTACGAGCCCGCATTTTTCGTTTCTTACCGTTTTGTTCGTTTTTCAACTCCGTTTTTGAAATTTTTTACATTTTCTTTTAAGTTAGAATATTTTTGATTTATTTAAATTTTAAAATTAATTTTATAACTTTATTTTTATAATTTTTAGTTTTTAGCTTGCTATTTAATTCCCGGTAGTCTATAATTGCATGTTTAATTTAGTTTATTAGTTTTAATTATTTTAGTTAAGTATTTTTAGCCTAATTACGTTCCCCGTAGATTTCTTAGGATTTTCATTGCCATTATTTATGCTCCCGTAGTTTAGGATTTATCCGTTTTTTATAAACTATTTTGTTCCCGTAGTTATTTTAAGATTACCAATTTCACGTGCTTGAGTTCGCTTAGAATTTTAATTGTAGTTTCTTTAATTATTTTTAGTTTATCTAGTTTAAAAATCAATTCAATTGTTTCTCAATTCAAATCATCAATTCATTCGTATCGATTTACCCTTTCCAGGCCTTCGTTGAGGGATTTACGGGACCCGGGAAAACTCTTTACTACTCTCTCGGTATCATTGTCTGCTTGTTAGACTACCTTACTGTTATTTGAATATTTTATGATATTATAATGTATTTTAAGGTGTTAGTCCTGAGCGGTTCAAGTATGCAAAATTATAGCCAAGAAAAGTCAATGGAAAAACCCTTAAATGAGCCCTAGTTGAAAACAGTACTCCCATTTCTTCATATTCCTAATCAGTTTTAACCCATTACGAATTGCTAATCTTCTGCTAATTACTTAATCCCAGACCTTAAAAACCTATTTCACATTCCTTAATCATTATAACACATTGTTCCTTGTTAAAACTTTTGAAGGAACCCGTCGAACCCCAAATAGACCCAGTTTACTTACTGTTTGACCATTTTGACCCCCCATAATTGCTTAACAAGTTACAAAATTAACAATTGTGAACCTCTTCTAGGAATCATAGTAGGCAGCTTATGCAAAACCTACGTGGACCAAGCCACGTTAGTCAATTTGAAGAAGCACATGGCTTCCCTTTTGCTCACTTCAGCCGCGGCAAGAAGCAACACCACCACCTCATCAAAGCTACTTTCCTAGACCTCGACACTTCATTTTCTAGCTTCTACACATCATAACCTAGACCCTCTATGTGTCAAGACCAGATCCTAAGGCTTGCTTACTCCTTGCTACTTCAAATGGGTATAAATAGGAGCATAATGTCTTCATTTTTCTTCATCCCCCACTTCCTACTCTATAAACCTTTCATAGTAGCAAACTCCTTGCTCAATATGAATTTAAGTAGATTCTGTTAAGAAGTCTCAAGTACAGAATGGAAGCAAAAGTAGAAGAAAGCAAGAAACGAAGCCCGAGAGATAGTTACTCTAGCCGTACGAAGCCGAAAGTCCCGATATGACACTGTTTCCAAGCTTATAAGGCTCAAACCAGGTTCTCTGATGCTTAATTATTCTTGCTCATGTTAACTTCATAATGTTCATTATGTTCTTTGCTAAAATCATAATTTTAAATCATTTGAACTCAAAAAACCTATAGTGTTATGGTTTTTGATACAAAACCGTACACTCGAAAACCCTAATTTTCATGTTGTTGCTTAAACTATGGTTTAACTTGTAAACTTTTGTTATAACCTCATCCTAATAAGATATTATAATAATTAAAATAAGTACTTTGAATAAGTCATAAAGAGATATTGACTTTAAAACCCGAGCGTTTTATTTTTGAAAACCTAAATTGACCCAATTTATTACCTTTTAACTTAACAATCGTTAAATTAAAACTTATGTTGTGTTAAATTCTTCATATTTTAGTTTTTATTATAACTTATATATTGGACTTGTGAAAATTTTGTTAAATAAGCTTGCATGGAAATTTGGACATGTTTTGTAATTATAGTCCATGCAAAGGGTTATTATATCGTAAATTTTCAGAAACTTATTAACTAAAGGGGGACAAAAGTGTCATTTTATCAAAGTTATAACTATAGGATATAGCAGCAGAAGCTAATCTGGGGTATTACTTCATGGATACAACAATCATAATCATAGAAAACGACTTAAAAGAGACGTTTTTGGAAAATTTAGTTATCATTCATTATAATCAGAGTTTTTACAAAATGCAGGTCCCACAATCTAAAACATAAAGTGTGAATGATAACAGTTCAGCCATCTTCAAGTCCCAGCCACTCCGTGCCGTAAGTTGCTCAATTACCTGAGATAAACATGCTAAAAAGTCAACACAAAGGTTGAGTGAAATTCATAGGTTTGATAAACAGTTTGAATACAAGTCATAGTGTAATAATTGTATAAACACAATTATTATAGAAAATGGTATTGTTATTATACACCCGTTATTAGTAATGATTGCAACGAATGCAATTATCATAGTAACAGTGTATTACTGCGTTATTGTCTTGTTTGGTCTGTTTGGTCTGATTGGTCTTGTCTGGTCTTGTTCCTTGTCTAAGTACATCGCACTAACACATTATCATCAAAAGTCAATTCAATGGCTTGAAGAGCTCATAATATCAACATATTAACATCCAAAGTCAATTTAACGACTTGAAGTCAAATTTAACGACTTGTAGGATTTATGACACTAACACATTATCATCAAAAGTTAATTTAATGACTTGAAGAGCTCATAATATCAACATATTAACATCCCAAAGTCAATTTAACGACTTGAAGAATGACTTGTAGGATTTATAATATTAACACATTAATATCCAAAGTCAATTTAACGACTTGAAGTTAAATTTAACGACTTGTAGGATAGATAACTTAGATAGCAATTGTAATGATATGTCAAGATAGCATGTAATTTGGAAAACACTTGTATTCATAATTTATAGCAGGTATCCCCCTCATGGGTTTATGAAAAGATTGAAATGCGAGGCTATGAATTCACTAAGTCTTTGAAAAGTAGTTACATTGTTATAAGATAAACGAGTATGTAAAAGAGTTTGTAACAAGCATGTATCCCCCTTGCGGGTTTATAAAACATGTAAAATAAGTAAAACCGAGGTTATGAACTTCACAATATCGGTTTTAAGTACTTGTGTATATTAAAAACGATCGAGCATGTATCCTCCTCGCGGGTTTATAAAGCATGTAATTAAGTAAAAGCGAGGCTATGAATCTCACTAAGTCTTTGAAAAGTAATTTGAGTCTTAGTAAAGATTGTACCTAGAAAGTTTGGTTCAGAGAGTCAAATATTGTTATGGATTTGATTGGAAAGTTTGGAATTATTGTATCACCGTTCGGGGCCATCATAATTCATGGAGTCATTCATAAACTTTGAGAGCTAGGGCACTTTAAATCGTAAACCCAACAACTCAGTCAGAACGTAATACCAAGATGAAACCTCTTAAAATGAAGCTCCCTAGTATTGTGATACGATATAATCGGTTTTCAGTGTTTTGATTAATATATGGAAATGTTAAGCATGACAAGCATTAATTAAAGTTATGTCTTGTAAGGTTTTAAACATGATTTTATACTTTTTCATAATGTTACATTTTAGACCCTTGAGAATGAAAAGTGGCAAAATATACCCTCGAAGTTTGCACTTTTACGAGTTTGGTCCTTCAAGTTTAAAAATAATACCGAAGTAAACCCAATACTTTGAAAAGTGACATAATAGACCCCTGTAGTTATAACATTGATAAAATGACATTTTAAGTACTTTTAGTTATAAGTTTCCAAAAGTTACGGTATATACCCATTGCATGGATTATAATTATAAAACATGTCCAAATTGCCATGCAAGCTTATTTTAACATTTCAAAAGATATTTATAGGTTTTAATGAACTAAAATATGAAGGTTTAAAATAATGAAAGTTTAAAATAACGATTCGTTAAACTAGGAAGCAAAACGGGTCGAAATAGGGTTTTAAAATGTAAACGCGCGGGTTTTAAGTTCAAATAGCTTATCAAACAGCTTATCTGCTTATTTATGTTGCTAATCTGTGCTTATTCTGCCTTATTGTTGCTTACTTAGTTTAGTTTATAGCTTATTAGAGTTTAGCTTGAGTTTTCTTAAAATATGTCCTTATTTCAGTCAAGTATCCTTATTAGTATAGCTTATTCTATAGTGCTTATTTCCCCAAGTCTTTAGCTTAATTGTCTTTAATTATTAGTTGTCGTAGTCTGTTTTATCACTTTGCAGCTTGGAAACGGGTCAAAATCAGGACTTTTAGCTTCGTACGCCTAGAATAACGACTCCGGGGCTTCGTTTCTTGGTTTCTTTTGCTTCCTTTCTGAACTTGAGCCTTCTTAAGACCTCTTAGGATCTCTTAGAGCAAAGGATTGCTGCTATGTAAGGGTTATAGAGGAGGAAGTGGGGGATGAGTTCAAATGAAGAGTTTATGCTTCTATTTATAGTTGAAATGATCTTGGTGGCCAAGGAATGCTTATGATCTGATATAGGACATGTGTAAGGGCTAGAGGGTGATGAGGAGAGGCTATAGAATGAGTTGTATAAGCTAGAAACTAGCTTAAGGGTGTTGGCTTGCTTTGGTGATGCCGCGGCTAAGAAAAGAGACAAAGGGGTGATGTGGTTCATTTTTGTACCATGAAATGGAGTAGATATTTAGGACGGGTGCTTGTAAGCTTCTTATGTATGAAGTAACATGGTCATCAAGGTGCTTGATTGCAAGAAAAACTTTCAAAATGGGTCAAAATGCAAAGGTTATGAGTTTCGGGTACATTAGGGCTCAATTAGGGTTTTCAAGCTTGTAATTCGTGTACATTTGATTAAGAATGATAGGTTACTGATCCCAAGACTTATATTAAGGATTATAATCAAAAGTTGATAGGTGGTTTGGGTTAAAATGGGTAGAAAATGAGTAAACGGGTCAAAGTTCCAATTAGGGCACAATTAGGGTTTTCTAGGTTTATCTATTGTATAATTGAAGTAAATTTATGGAATGATGATGGAATATGATTGAGAATGTTGTAAATTAAGTTATTACAACTTATTTGAGTGTTGGTTGAGGTTTAAAATGGATAAAAATGAAGAAACGGGTCATAGTGTAGTATTTAGCTCGGGTTAGGGTTTCTGAGTTTTGAATTAGGGTTTTGAGTGTAAAAATGTGTATGGATGCTTATGAATGGAATAATTAGGGATTACACATTGTATATTTAGTGTAGTTGCTTCCACAAGATTGGTGGTGAAGAAACTAGAATGAAAACGGAGGTAAAACGGCTATTTTGGAGATCAAGCTTAATGACTTGTATATTGTGCTTTATAAGACTTGTACTTGACTTGGAGGGCTTTAACTAAACGGTTAGACTATGAAGTTAAAATGAGTTTCTTTAAAGAGAAGAAAAACCCAAGTGGTTTGGTTCTTGGTTTCAAACTCATAAGGGCAATGTTGTACACATATTTGATGCATGCATTATGATAGAATTTTAATCATACTCAAGCAATTGATTGTGATTAAATATTCTTTCTATGCGCATTAATTATATAAAGATGATTGATTGTCATACTAGTGTTCATATAGATGAAATATGACAATGGAATTTAAAACTCTTCCTTTGATGATTACTATTGCGAGGACGAAGAGTAATCAAAGGAATTCATATAATCTTTATGAAGTGTACGAGCGGCAAGAATCCAAGAATGGATTATTGCAAGCATCTAGGAGAATAATCTTATGTTTATTGTTAAATAAAGATAACTCTCGAGTATTCCTAAAAGCTAGTGGGAGTATTATGTTCAGGTTTCCTTCACCTGAAAGATTTAGGAAATTAAATGTACAACCTTGAAATATATGTTCATTGCTATGAACATATGCGGTATATAAATCTAACACAATTTGACATACCATTTAGAAAGTCTCAATGGATGCATATCTTTGATAAGATGGAACATGAATGAAATCTTGAGTTAGACTAAAGGATTCGTTATGTACATCATATTGTGTAAAGAAATAGTTGTATCATGCATGAATGCAAGATGATTTGACAACATTGGTATTTAGTCGAAAGTTATTAGATAATTATAGAATTGAATATTTTAATGGAATATGTTTGGATTTGGAATTCTTCTTAGATTATGGATTTGTCCAGAGTAATGAAAATCTAAGGATATATATTACAACAATTTGTTGTGCAATTAGAATAAACCAATGAACTTGGAGTTCATGAGGTGTCAAACATTATTAAGAGAATATTCATTGTTTACGGATTTTAAAAGCATGGGGTTGTTTGTGTACACGGATGCTAAATCGATTTGAGATGACACTCAATACTAGTCATGGTATGATTTCATTTTTGATGATGACCATGTGAACTAGTTGTGCTCAACTGTGAGCATAGTTGCATTATACATTATAGAATAAGAATGCTTTACACTTTTGGAAGTGGTGAAAGATGATTGTTTTCAATAGTTGATGAGATATAGTGTGTCAATATTAAGATATGTGGATATACACGTACAAACATTCATCATAGATTTTCAAGAACTTCACTAATTGAATTCTTGAAATAAGTATTCTCAAAATTCCGAAAGATCAAAGCTAGTTGGAATTATGAAATCTATGCCATGTCAGCAAGTACGATCGTCGTATCTTGAGGCGTGATTCGTCAACTAGAATTATCATGCATTTGATCTATTTAGTATTTGGATAAGGGATATTAAGACAATTTTATTAATGATAATGATACGTGGTATGTGGTTATATTTAATAAAAATTGTGTCCTATATTTGCATGTTTAATCCGTGAATAATATTTTTATTATTCTAAATTAGTCCGTTGTCGATTAACAATATGGGAATATTGTTAAACTAAGACAAATCTGAGTGATTGGTGATATCTTGGATATTAAAGGAAGTGTCCGCCAAACTCACATGATATTTATAAGATGAATATTGGACTTCCCCAACTAACAAGATTATCACTTTATGGATCGGCGTCATTAAGTGAATCTTGTAAGTGATTTTAATTTACTAAATCCTTAGACTTGAGATGCAAGTAGGTCTTGCATATGTGGATATTCCTTCTTGATATAGTTTAAGTTGTCCTGAATAAGGTAACTAATAAGGGCTATGTCAGAATGGTTTATGCTACATGATGACTGGACACTTGTAGTCAATATAGAATTTGTTCCTTCAATAGTTGAAGTATGATGCCACTGGGCCCCTCATTGGGTTAATCAGATGTATGTGTGGCCGCACCCAAAAACTCAGGAAGATATGTCTCAATGATTTTTGGTAATCTTGATTAATCATATATATGAGAAAAGTATCGTTTTAAATTAATGGAATATGACTTTGATCCATATCCATTTTTAACACGGCATCGGAAACAAAGGGACTGTAAATACTTAAATCATTTAACTGTGACTTTACGAAAGTACACTCAGGTATTTCTTGAACATTGGCATCCCTTCTTCACGTTGTTCTTCTGTGTATTTGAGATTATCTTTTTTTTATGTCGTTTTTATTACACGGCCTGATGTGTTTTGTTGCTAGTACGTCTACCAATGTTGTTATATTTATTTGTGACATGTCCAAGTGGGAGCTGTTGGGATATGTCCATATCATAAATAAATATACGGCCGAAAATATGTGAGCCTATGGGGGCACACACGTATACACAGAGGATACGTTTATTAATCTAATTAATATATTTATAATATATTAATTATATTAATATATTTCACGAAATATTAAACGGTCTTTAATTATAACGTTAGACGCTAGATTCAATTAATAAATATTAACAAGTGAGGGACTTGTTAGTACGAAAACCAAACCCGTGAGGTGTTGGTTGTGACCGGTCAAACAAGAAAAGAATAAGGGGTCCGAATGTAATTTATAGCAAACAAGATGAGGTGTTTGAGTATGACTTGAACAACAAGTCTTGGGGTATATAACCTCTTGCTTCATTCATTCGGTGACAGAGATATATGATATATCCCTAAAGGCAGTCAACGATATACATAACTCATTCCATATGAATATGTATACATGATACTTTGGCATGCATGCATGCTATTGTGACGTATGCAACATTAAACCAAAGTCACTCATTGTTGACTTTTCTCAACTTTATTTGTTTAGTTACGATCGACAGGAAAAGAACTTATAAGGGTTATTCGTTTTGGTTGATCTATTAGAAGAAGCAAGAACATAGTGTTCGGTTGTTTATCGTGAAGTGTTTAGTTTGCGTGTTATTCAATTTATACACACGCGTATATTCAAGACGGTGTTTCGTTAATTGCTAAAAGGTACACGCTTTCTTGAACCCTTGTTAATTATAAGTTCTATACGTGTTTTATTTATTCCGCTGCGTACTCGTGATCTTTAATGGTTAATAGTTGTAAAACCCAACACATACACCGTCAAATATATTGTTACAATGAAAGAAGGCAAGGGTTTTGAAACTATAATGATACAATATTGACCGAATCAAAACAGACCGACCCGGACATAACTGAGCCATTTTGATCCGTTCTTTGGTTAGCCGGACTCACATAAACCTTTTCTCTAAAAACATTTTGTTAAGCGAACCCGCCCGTCGGGCGGGTTATGAAACTAGTATATATATATATATATATATATATATATATATATACTAGGTAGTTTTATATGCCGTGCTAAGCACGGCCCAAGATAGTTCACGTGTTGCTTCTATTTATCATATGTCGTAGCAAGCAAATTGATGATTTTGAAGTATACAAGTCGATCACTTTGTTTATAACATAAAAGACCACGACACTT
>BQNB010157342.1:4269-15161 GCA_026074375.1 Tanacetum coccineum | reverse complement strand
TTAATGACTACCGTTAACTTTTATGCTTTCAATTCCAACTTTTATAATTGCAAAAATATAGGTTTAAAATGACAAACTTACACACTTTGCACCATCGTATCTTATGCATGTTAAAACTAATTTTAGTAAATTTTGATTCATTAAGTAGAGCTCATCAAAGACTACACAGATAACCAAATAAATAATTATAAATAAAACATTTGAGTATCCAAATACGTACGCAAAAATGCCCAAGATCTTGAATTTGAATAAACAAAACATGGTATACCCTAAACCCTAAATTTATACTCACCAGACTTGAAAATAAAAAATAAAAAATGTAAATCGAGGGGGGGCTCACGCGATCTACCATTTTGTAAAAAAAAAAAAAAATTAAATGTAAATCGAGTGCTTGAAAACGCGATCCACATATATATATATTTTTTTAATTTCTCAAAATTGCGTATGAGGTCGACACGTGTCCAAAAGTAAATCGAGTGGGGGGAGACGCGATTTAAATGGGTATTTTGAATAAATGTGTTTGTTAGGGATATTTTAAATGGGTTCTACTTTATATGTACTTGTAACTGATAAAACACATAAACCAACTTCAACCTATTACATCTTCCTTTTTGTTGGATTCTTTCTTTTAAATTCATCAATATTCATACTTTGTCACCAATACCACATAAAAGACATAAACTTCACCGATTCACATAATAACTCAATTAACTCCACCGGTAAACCACCACGACACCATATACCAACCGTGGCCTTCAGTCTTTAGATCTTCACCGATTCTTCATCTCCGGCGAGACACGGTCATACTCTGCCACAACAGCCTTCAGATCTTCATCACATTCAACCGCTACCAACACATCCAAATCCTCCGTCGTTAACTTACACTTTAAGTAAACTGAAATGGATCTTGTTGTTGCTACAGTGGGTCCTACCTTAATTGGTGTGCGGATTTTAAGTTAACGATGTGAATTAATATGTGGTTTGTATGCGTTTAATTTGGTGGGTTTTGGTATGCACATACGGCAATCGGTGGGTGAGTTAGAGAAGTAGTGACGGCTTGTGGTGGGTGGTTAAGCGGCGACGGCGGGTGGTAGGCGAGAATAAAGATGGTGAGTGGTTTTGAATGGATTTTGTTAACATACCAAAAGAAAGGAGTTGGAAATTGGTATGCGTTTATTAATTATGGTTTATGATAAATCTGTGGGTTTTGGATTCTTGGTGAAAGAGATTTTTTGTTTGGTTTTTGTGTTTTATGATAAATCTCAGATTATGATGAGCCTTTTTTATGTTTTTGGAAAGGATAAAGATCCTCTTTTGAACATGAGAGGGTAATAGCGAGAAGAAAAAAAAAAAGTGGGCCATGTTTGTAAGATTTGTATTGTATTTTATTCAAAATATACATTCAAACAAAATGAACATTACCTCTCATGTTCATTTTGAACATGAGAGGATCTTTATCCTTTTAGAAATAGGGTTGAAGTGTGGTGACTTGGCATGAAGTAGGCCTATTAGTATTTAGTTGAGTGACGTGGACAAAGGAAGCCATTCAACAGCCGGTAACCCTTCTCGAGAGTAATTTAAATGAAAGTTTTCAAGAAGTTTAGTACCTCATTTAATAAACCCGTGAACTTGAGTAACATAGTTGAACCAAAATAAACTTTAGTAATTTAATCGAACATTTTCACAAACTTTAGTAACTTATTTGTATATTAACCCTATTTTAAATGAAAACTTTATTTACAAAATAAATAAGAGGGTTTTTACGAACAAAATAGAACGAAAAAAAAGATAGACTACGAGAAAGCTAATAAAAAGAAAATAAAAATTCTCACTTGATAGGAATCTAGTGAGTAGATCTGAGCTAGATAGAATTCGAAACATAGACTATTCCCCGGCAGCGGCGTCAAAAACTTGATGTGCGTGGATTGCAAACATAGAAGTTTTACAATCCCCTAGGCAGTGTACCTAATCGTTGCAGTGTAGTATAGGCAAGGCTCGGGGGTTGTTGTCGTTCTTTAGGGGAATAGTTTGGGTAGGCTCGAATCAAATGTCACTAAGGTCTAAAGGTTGAGAGAAGATTATTTTATATTTTTATATTTTAAGAAAGCAAGTAAAATCTTAGTTTGAAAGGGTTTGATTTAAACTAATTATCTACTAATATACTTTTAACTAAACTAACTATGTGGAAACTCGTATAGGTAAACAAACGTGCTCACTTAATCATGCACTACTCCTTAGTTTGCTCTTCCTAATCCTTATTGCATGTCACCCTTGCGGTATAATGTGTAAGTATTTCTTAATTCATGAGCGAATTGCATGAACCCGCCGTCTATGCAATACTCCGTTAAGAAAACGCACAAGTAAGGTAGTATGAAGACTATTATAAGGATCCTAAGAGTGTATTACATGCATTCAAACACTTAAAAGGTGATCAACCATATTAGGGCAATGTAGTATGAAGACTATTAGGATGGTATCCTTTTTACAGAATCATGTTTCCCTAAACGTCTTCACAAGCAATTAAGAAGTTAGTTTTCTAGAGCCTTACGTGCACACCACCAACAAGAAGCAATAGTAAAAGGAATTACAAACCAAGTTTCATGCAATCATAAGAAAACACTAATAAATTTAGCGTAACATGTTAATTGAAAGAGAAGAACGAATAATCAAACAATACATAGACATATTAAAATATTAAAGGGGTAAAAGAACTTCACTTTAATTAAGCATGGAGTAATGGTGGATACAAAAGGGTTTTAGAACCCTAAAAATGACCTAAGACTGATAAAAATCGTTCCCTAAATATTCCTCACGAATTCCACACTTTAAAACAAAAATCTAGGGTTTGTATATATAGAAAAGTAATCGTGATTGCGTCGCTTGTTAATTGTGACATCGTCTCCCTGCCGAATCTTCTATGGGCTTCTTTTAGTCGGTTGCTTCAGAATCCGTAACCAATTTCTTTGACGCCGTCTCTTGAGCCTTCTAACGCCGTCGTAAGGAATTGCGACGCCGTCTTCACGCAATGTATGCTAATTTTTGAGCCTTTTCGTGTAGAGTTGAAATCTTGTTCGTTTCTTACCAAATTAAGTCCAAGTCACGTGTATTTCCTCCAAATGCCATCCAACTGCTGCTAAACAACACAAAAATATACGATTAAGCACGTATTTTAGGCATACTTGCGTGATTTATGGGGTTAAATGACCCTGAAAAAGTATATAAAATGACACCTCATCGAATACCCCTACACTTAGGATTTGCTTGTCCTCAAGCAAATGAGCTTTTCTACCTAGTCAATAGCAAGATCGGGGGCATTTAACCTACTCAATAAAGATAATTCATGGCACAACCAACTAGACCTCGTAATTAAAAGCACAAAAATTATATACAAGCACCTCAAATAAGTGTTTGGATTCTCTTTTTCTCTCTGTGTATAAATGAATTTAACCATATGAGAATCGAGACAAATTACACGCATTACTTCATAGCATTTAATTTCCCCTACGATTGATAAAGGTCAAAAGCATCCACGAATTGGCGTAAGCACCTAGGAATTAATATCAAAAAGATCTTTAATGGGTTGTGATGTTTGGGTGTAGGGTAAAGGAAAACACGATTGGGGGTATTTCGGGAATTTACTTATGGCAAGTCAATCATTCATAAGAATACATGTATAAGGCGTTCCTAAGCCAAGACTCGACCACACTAGGACAAAGACATACAAACTCTACATCAAACTCTTTCTTTTTCTTTTCTTGACACTATCTTGAACATAAATATAAAAATAAGCAAAATGGCAGCCCTTAAATTTTTCTTTTTTTCTCTTTTGTTTTTCCCTTTTTTCTCATTTTTTCTATTTTTTTCATATACTTTTGCCATGCCATCTGCTGAAACATACATAATACATGACTTGGGGTTTATAATTGCACCCCTACACTTGAGTTTTAAATACTTATTACATAAACTAACTAATGACCCGAATTAGGAGGATCAATAAACACGGAGTACAATAAGCTCGTCTGGGGGTAATAATTTGACTTCTTTCCCATTTCTCCATAAATAAAAACTGCCATGAGTCCTAATCGTCCCAAAATTAGATACACTAATAAAAGACTTGACTTAGCAACCATGTACTCAAGCAAACAACTAACTAGGGTTTACAAATGTGATAATAATAATGTACAAAAAATGAGTGCATAAAATAAGTAAGTCGATTTGGATGTTTCAATTTTTGATGGGTGTAAACAATGCTCTCATTAATAATCCAGAATAAACCAGATAATTACGAGTAACCACAAGAAGGTAGCTCGGAGGGTTTTTACTAGGGGATTTCTTTGACGAAATAGGTGTATGTTCTATTTTTATTACACTTTTCGAGGCCATTTAACCCCCTAAATCATGCAAATATGCCCAGATTATGTGCTTAATCGTTTATTTTCAGGTTTTTAGCATTTGGATGACATTTGGAGGAAATACACGTGACTTGGGCTCATTTGGAGAAGAAACGGACAAGATTGCGACTCTACACCAAAATCATTTAAAGTATTGTGCATTACAGGCGTGGGACGGGTACCATCATAACGAGAGACATCAAGATCTTCTCGAGATGAATCAGAGATCCAGGAGACGGCGTTAGGAGTTAGCCTGACTAAATTAAAAGAGGATCTTGAATCACCTACGTGTGACGTCTTCTACGGGACTTTAAAAAGCGTCGTCGTCGCGTCGTTTTCACTATATATATAAAACCGATTTTAGGGTTTTAAGTGTGTAAGTTTGTATAAGTTTTGGGAGACGAACCCTAGTAATTCTAGCAGCTTTTTAGGTCATTTTTAGGGCCTCAAAACTCTATTGTAACTACCTTTCAAATCATGTGTAATCAAGTTAGATTGTTTATCATTAACATTTAAATATGTCTATGTGTTGTTTGAATTGATTTATGTTCTTGCGTTCTTTTAAAATGCTAGGCTAAGCCCTCATTTGTATTTACTTTTGGATTGCATGAAACTTAGGTTGTAGATCCTTTTAATGTTGTTTCTTGTTAATGGATGTGCGCGTTAGGCTCTAGAAAACTAGCCATAAGATATTAAATTGGCATAGACGTCCAGGGAAACGCGAGTGTGTAGAAAGGATACCATCAGTAACAGTCTTCATACTACCTTACCCCTAATATGGTTGATCCCTCTTAAGATATTTCACATGCATTTAATATACACTTAGGGGCCTTGTAATAGTCTTCATACTACATTACTTGTGCGTTGCCTTAACGGAATATTAAATAGACGATGGGTTCGTGTAATTCGTTCATGACTTAGGAAATACCGCGCTCACAGATCATCACAAGTGTGACAAAGCAACAAATCTAGGAGAATCAATCTGAGGGGTAGTGCATGATTAGGTAAATACATCTTTTTATCATAAAGTTATCACCAATAGTATAGATTATAATTAGTTTAATTAATTAGTTAAACAGACCAACCTCTCAAAACCATGATATTTGCTTGCTTTCTTAAAAATATAAAAACATAAAAAGAATCTTCTCTCAACCCTGTAGAATTATGTGTAGGACCGTTGTGTTTCGCAGCCTTACCCTAACTGTTCCCTATGTGAACGATAACAACCCCCGAGTCTTGCCTTACTACACTACAACGGTTAGGTACTCTGCCTAGAGGATTGTAAAGCTTCCTGTGAAGTCTTCACAACCTCCACATCAAGTTTTTGGCGCCGCTGCGTGGGGAGTAGTTAGGTTTCGAACATTGTTTAACTTAGTTCTACTCGATTGATTCCTATCAAGTAAGAATTTTATTTTTCGTATATTAGCTTTCTTGTAGTTTATCATTTCTTTATGTTATTTGTTTTGTAATCCATTCTCGTCAACCACTATGAGAGACGCGAATCCTATCCGTACTCTTGGAGATTACTCTAAACCTAGCCAGAGGCTACAGGGAAACACATGAGCTCCTCGAAGGGAACAATGTGGTACCTCTTCGATCCGACACCATCCGGTTGGTGCAAAAACGTGCATTAATGCTCTTTCCTCAAGACGTGGTTCGATGGATCCAAAACCAACACCTAAGTATTATCTTAAAAATAGTGGGACTCACCTTAAAACCTTTTAAAAAAAATATGTGACAATAGGGAAAGAACGCGCTTGCGTTTATTTTAATTTTTCTTTTGCGATCAAGCTAGCAATTGGCTTGAACGTCTTCCAGCAGGATCCATCTCCACATGGGAGGATCTTACTACTCGTTTCCTTGCTCAATTCTTTTCACCAGTAAGGACTGCAAAACTCCGCAATGACATTCTTATGTACCAACAACATCAAGGAGAGTCTCTTTCTGAAGCATTGACTCGTTTCAAGGACTTACTCTAAAAAGTCCCTCATCATGGCATCGATCTTTGGCTCAAAGTCCAAATCTTTTATGACCATGCCAATCCCGTCACAAGATGAACCATTGACCAATCGACGGTGGCAAGCTTCGTAACAGAAACAGAAACGCCAAAGAATCCTGGGCATTATTAAAGGACCTCGCCCTCTATGACAACGAAAGTTGGAACGACCCAAGGGATTTCACTAAGCCGGTCAAGGCAATCTCTTTGCCTCAAGATGTCCCAAGTACATCCGATCGTCGTTTAATCGAGCTCGAAAATCAAGTCCAATGCTTGATGGAATCTCATCTTGCTCCGAGGCAACCTACTCAAGTGAACAAAATCATTTCTTTATGTGAGAGTATGAGTAAGTGGTCCCACGACACTCAGTCTTGCATGGAAATCACTGAACAAGCCTTTGTTGAACGTATAAATCCTCCGCCTTACCGACGAAATGAGAAGTATGCAGTTCGCTATGAACCAATGACCTAGAAACTTTAACGAAGTCGCCAATGCTTGGAAAGGAATTCCGTACTTTAACTGGGCACATGCCCAAACATTTACGAGCCCACGGAACGGCTTGTTCTCCACCCACTCGTCTTGATTTTGACTCTCATCAAGAGAAAAGACTATACAGTCTGAGAACTCAACTTGGACAACAACAAGACGACATGATTAGTTAAATTAATCTTTTATGGAAAATCGTTTCTGAAAAGCTTGATGATACTCCCCTTCGTAACACTGCAGGAAGCCCTGCAACTCAAATGAATTTCACGTCTACTAACTACCCCACAAAAGAGGAGCTTCGAGGCAAGGGAATCAAAAGCGCATCAAAGTTACTCTCCCTAAAATATCTGTCTCAGTCATCCTTAGCAGAACAAAATAGAAACCCTTCATCGTTAAAACGTATTCACTTCGTTAATTCAATCGTTATTCTAAATAAGGAAGATGAAGCTAAGGAAGAGGGAAATGTGAAGTCCAGTACAACCGAGTACGAGGATCATGAGATGAATGTGGAAAGCGAAGAGGAGTTCGAAGGAACGAAAACTAAAAAAGAATAAAAAAGAAGAGGAAGATAGCCCGAAACACTTTGACAGTTTCCCCACTATGAAAGAATTAAGGTATCACGAATGGCTCTTAAAAACCTTTGACCCTCATAGGTAAAGGCCAAGATTAGAACCGGGAACTTAAATAACGTTAAATTTTCTTGCATGATTGGCCACTTCGACAAAAAGCAAGCCTATTTGGATATGGAATCACCAATCAATGTAATGTCTAGGTTTCATTATAATTGGATCATGAGCAAAAGGTTAGGGCCAAGAAGGAAACCATCAAACCTTGGGAAAATCTACAATTTTGTAGGGAGAGTTAAGGGGTTAAAAGTTTTTATTGGTAGCTTCACTTACGAATGTGACTTCATTGTGCTTGAGGATACCACTAGTGTCATTGATCATGACCCAGGGTCGGTTGTATTCGAAAAACCGTCCGTAGAAGCAACCAGGCTCGTTTACTACTAGGAGGAAGGAACAATCATGTTTGAAAAAGATAAGGAGAAGATTGTGTTTAAAATGCCCCACAAGATGGAATGGTTCAAACACAGATTATACAGACGTAAAAACCGATCGCATACCTCCTTTTGTCATAGAAAGTGACGATGATAACAACAAAAAAACCCACTACTCTAATAGCTTAGATTTGAGACCTGAATACAAACATGATGAAAATGTATGCAGAGCCATTCGGAGCTTGTTAGCCATAAAGGCCAAGAGAAACAAAGGAGAAGTCATGTAAGGACGTGTGACTTCGAGTCTAGCTACAAGACTCATAAATAAAGAAAAATCCTTTGTGGGAGGCAACTCAATGTTTAGTTTCCCACATATTAGGAGTGTCGTGTGTTTTATTCTTTTTATTTATTCTTTTTATGTTTGAATTCATCATCTGTAATCATGCTTTGTTTGTTTAGTAACTTCGTCTTATTTACAATTAACTATATTTTGCCCATAAAAATATGTGTTAGGGGTTCTATCCGATTTTTAAGATCCATAATCATACATTTTAAAATAAATTGTTTTATTATTAATTCGCGTTCAGTTTCGATTTATATGATTGTAATGATTATTTTGAGGTTTTTATTGACGTCTGTTTTCTACTGATTATAACTAATAAAATTGCGTGCTGCAGGAAATTTTCTCATTTTATAAAACGAAAAGGAAATCTTCACAGTGCGTGGAGACGGCGTCGGGATTTTAAAACCCGACGGCGTCGCGTCTCCAGCAATGTGAAGATTCGAAAATTTTCAAGTATTTTTGAAAAATAAAATGTGCAATATTTAAAATTTGTAATTTTGTTGCAAACCTGCAGAAACCTATGATTATATCATTGCTTTCATCTTATCTTTACTGCTTTCATAGAGTCAAAACCTTAAACTCTCGTTGTATATATCATATTTCGCCGATTTTACGCTTGATGTAGTTGTCTTTGTCTTTGATTTACAGGTTATATTTGACGATAAGAAGCTTGGAAGTTCTTAGGAAGTTTCATTGGACGACTCTTGGAGGACGATCCAACTAGTTATCGCATGTTTCTTCTCCATTATCGAGCAAACCAAGGGAGTACTAGTTTCTTTTACTTGTTTTCTTTTCCCTTTATTCGTTTTTACGGGTACTTTTAAGAACATTGGGGACAATGATCAACTTAAGTGTATGGGGAAATAAGCCTTAGAAACTATTCCTTCAATTGTCATTTGCTTTGTCCTTAAAATGATGGGTAATATATCGAAACATAGCATAAAAAATGTAATTTTGACCAAAATTTAGAATTTTTTATGACACATACCGACGAAAACCGAGTATTAATAGCGTCTCATGGATAGGAATTTATATGACTAGCACAAAAACCCTCATAATTCCACCCTAAAAATGTGAGGTTCGCCTTTATATCTATAGGAATTCGGGTATCCATTTTTAATACCCAAGATGATTCCACCTTTAGCAATTTCGAGTTAAGGTTTGAATGCAGACATATGTGTCTATTCCGTCGTTACGGATGTGTACGTATGATCTTTGTCACCTTTTCTAGAACATTGAGATCGGTTCAAAGAATCATATGAGTGTACTGATAGTATATTAAATTCTAGACCTTGTTTTTGCGATGCATCCCGAGACCGCGTAGTAAGTACTGGGATTTGCTAGATAAGAGGTACTAGGATTAATCCATGTTTTAAACCTGTAATTGTTATGATGGTCATCTCGATTATGTAACTATCCCACACCCTTGCCATGTACTCATTTTTAGTGCAAAATACCCCTTATACAACCCTCCGAGCCTATCAGGTTTTTAAGGGTTCTCGTAATTTTTTGGTTAAGCCAGACTATTAATGAAGAACACTGTTACCCTTAAAGCAATCGTTACACCCAAATCGCCTTAGCCTACCTTGTATGTACACTTTTAGTATATTATTGTTTTAACCAAAGTTTATTAGTGAGTATAAGGTTGCTAAGTAATGTATATATAAAAAAAGTGATAAATAAATGTACGGGCTGCCATTTGCTTATGTTTATGTTTATCATAGAGTCAAGAAAAGAAAAAGAAAGAGATTGATGTTGAGTTGTGTAGAGTTTGTATATCTTTGTCCGAGTCTTGGCTTAGCAACCAAATCAGCATGTATTCATATAAATAATTAGCTAACCCTTTCACCCCAAATTTACCCAAAAGCCACCCAAATATATCTCATCCGTTTTCGTTAATGTTATCTTACACCTACACCCCACAACCCTTTTAAAAGACCTCTTTGACAGTAATGGCTAGTACTTGCGCCTAAGCGGTGGAGGTTTTGATCCTTTACCAAGCCTATGGTAATTTATATGCTATGAAAGGTAATGATTGTTGATTTTTCATTTCCCATAGTTGTTATAATTTATTATACACCCTGAGTGAAAGAGAGAATCCCAAACACTTATGTGAGGTGCAAGTATATACTTTTCGTGCTTTTAATTATGAGGTCTAGAAGGTTGTGTTGTAAAATGCTTTTAAAGAGTAGGTTAAATGCCTCTAATATTGCTATTGTCTAGGTAGAAAAGCCCATTTGTTTAAGGACAAACAAATCCCAAGTGTAGGGGTATTTGATGAGGTGTCATTTTATATACTTTTTCGGGGCCATTTAACCCCCTAAATCATGTAAATATGCCTAGATTATGTGCTTAATCATTTTTTTAGGTTTTTAGCACTTGGATGGTATTTGGAGGAAATACAAGTAAATTGTGCTTATTTGGAGAAGAAACAGATAAGATTACGACTCTACACCAAGAATCATGAAGAATTGTGCATACAGCGCGTGAAGATGACGTCGCCATCATAAAGCAACGGCATCAGGATCTTCATTGTGATGGCGTCAGAGATCCAGTGATGGCGTCAGGACGTGGCCGACTTAAAGAGGATCTAGAATCATCCACGTGGTGACGGCGTCAAGACTTCAAAGCGACGCTGTCACACCGTTTTACTATATATATAAAACCGATTTTAGGGTT
>BQNB010157341.1:0-15161 GCA_026074375.1 Tanacetum coccineum | reverse complement strand
TGTTTTGCTTTGTTTGTGTCCTTTTTGTTGAATATCCGTACTTGCAAGACACAATTCACGAAATACACATATATATAATGCATTTTTTACCATTATTGGTCTTTTTAGCTCGTTTTATTAGGTAAAAGGTATATGTATTTAAGCACATACCAAAATCCCCCATACTAAGCTATTGCCGTGTCCTCACGCAATGTCATAAATACAAACTTAGAAAACCAAAAATTTCAACCCCCTTAGAATAATTACCTCGAAAAGTAGCTAGGTGTTCATCTAAAGGGATTAAGAAATCACTAGTTTTGGAAAGCACCCCGTTTTACCATTTTTATGCATTTATTCATAACTTCACGGAACAAGAGACACTAAAAATGATAAATTCACCGTCCTTGATTTTTCACCCGCCCCAAACCAAGCTTAAAAATGAAATCATTGTTAAATACTAGTTAAATGCTAACACTACTCATAAATGCTAATTGTGAATGCATAACTACTTTCCGCTCCCTTATTCCTAAATCCTCTAAAGATTTTATTATTATTATTATTTGTGACAAATAAGTTAATGTCTTATTCATATAAAGTAAACCCGGTTTAAACCATAATTAGTTTGAAATCCTTTCCTAAAGAGACGATATGATGAGAATAAGGTCCACATTCAGGTCCTAATTTCGCACGATTTAGGGGTTATCCTATTTAGATAACCCCGGAGTCAAAATTTGGCTTTATTATTATTATTATTATTGCAACATTATTAAATCTCGGTCCTTTAAATAACTTCCACATCGGTATGCGAGCCGACCATGGTCCAGGAGTCTTATTTCAACCTTGGTAAATTCCTCGACCTTTTAGAAGGCTGCAACATTGGTTATGAGCCGGCAAGATGCAACAAACTTTTATCAGTCTCGGATTATCACTATGTGCCTTATTTAGAAGACTGCCACATCGGTTATGAGCCGGCAAGAGGCAGTAAACTTTATCAGCCCATAGTTTTTATTATTATTATTACTACCTCCACCCTTTAAACGACTACCACATCGGTTGTGAGCCGGCAAGAGGTAGTGGTCTTATTTCGGCTTTGGTTTATTACATAACTATTATAGCTAAATTTCAAGTCCTGTGGTCTTTTAACAACCTAGTCAACGGTAGCGAGTCGTCAGGAATCGATAACCTATTTCCCCACAACACTGACAAAACCTCGACGTGTACCTTACTTTCACCAGAAGGAATCTCTACGAAGTGATTTAAACAAAGAATCGCAAAAACCTAAAGCAACTGGGAGCAAAAAGCCACAATTATCCTCTATGAGCTTTAAAGAGATCCAACTACTCTATGTTTAGCATCTAACTTATATAAAACTCTATCATTTCTCATTCTTCGCAAATTTAAAATCTCTAATAAAAAGATCCGCGAATTCTTAGTCAAATAAAATAAGCTTATCATATTTAAAGTCTATTATGGAGACTTGCAAACTCTTGGGTTTTTAAAGCTAGAATTTGCGGTTTAAAGCTTCTTGTATAAAAGACTAGCAAAAGCTTAAATTTTTATAAGTTAAGGGGCAAGCTAGAGCGCAACATGCTCGATCAAGTCAAAATTTATTTCTAGAAAGACAAAACTATGTGTCAAAACACTTATTCTATTTTTGAAATTTTTTTAATTTTGACATATTTTTGCTATTTTTTGTGGAAAAACGGGGTTACGTGAAGACAAGGCAAATGCAAGTAAGATCGAATCGAAAGATCCCCCCATACTAGAACTAGACATTGTCCTCAATGTGAGACTATCACGCCATACTAATTTTAAGGCATAATCCAAATATTAAGGGGTCTCTACGCAAATCTAAAGCCTTTTATTAATTATGCTAATAGATAAACGTTAAATCAATAAGATCTAGGATATCGGATTCCCATATGGGCATGCTAAGGATTGAAGATCGAGTGGATGATGGACAAAACTACGAGCATGAAAGTCCTTATAATCCGGGTAATCCTGGACATAAACCGCAAAACACGAAAAACGAGAAAGGAAGAGGCGAGCCTCCTCACATCACACTTGATAGAAATATTATACTAATATACTATTACTAAGGATAAGCATGGGTTGCCACCCACAAAGCGCTTGTTTTTGTTAACCGAGTCACAAGCCTGACTCGATCCCCGAATTTAGTGGTCCATGGGGAATGTTTGGAGATCCGGGATAACCATCAGTGCTATGTCCCCTCCAAAGTAATGTTTAAATCTATGACTGTTCACCTTAAAATTTGGTCCGTCGATTTGAGATAACTCGACGGTAACATAAGGGAAAACTTGAGCAACGGTGAACGGTTTGATCCAACGGGTTTTGAGCTTACCCGAGAAAATCTTTAATCGAGAATTGAAGAGAAGAACTCGATCACCAACATTGAAAACGCGGTTCTTAATCTTGGAGTCATGAATCTTCTTCGTTTTCTCTTTGTAGATTAAAGAATTCTCATAGGCTTGATCTCGGAGTTCATTTAATTTATTTATTTGAACTTTCTGGTGATCACTTGCGGTCTTAAGGTCAAAATTACAATGTTTCAAGGCCCAATAGGCCTTGTGCTTAAGCTCAATTGGAAGATGACATGCCTTTCCGTACACAAGCTTATAAGGAGTGCACCCGATGGGTGTTTTGAAACCTGTACGGAAGGCCCATAATGCATCATCTAACTTATCGAACTAAGAAGCACGGTTTTCACCTACGGTCCTTTCTAAAATACGTTTCGAACCATGATTTGAAACCTCCACTTGTCCACTCGTTTGTGGATGATACGCGGTAGAAAGACGATGAGTAACTCCATACGTAAGCATAACTTTAGCAAATTGATCATTACAAAAATAGGTACCGCGATCACTAATTATAGCACGAGGAGTTCCAAATCGGGCAAAAAGAGATTTTAAGAATTTTACAACAACTCGGGCATCGTTAGTGGAGAGCGCTTTTGCTTTAACCCATTTGGACAAGTAGTCGACGGCCACGAGAATGTATTTGTTCCCTTGAGAAGACGGGAACGGTCCAATAAAATAGATTCCCCATACGTCAAAGATCTCGCAAACTTGAATTGCATTTTGAGGAATTTCATCACGTTGCGAGATTTTGCTTTGATGTTGACAAGCGTCACACCGTGTGACCAAGTCATGGGCATCTCGGTAAATAGTAGGCCAAAAGAAACCGGAATCAAAGAGTTTTTTAGCGGTGTAGTTAGCAACTTGATGTCCCCTGGTGGGTCCATTATGGCAAGCCGTGAGGATATCAACGGCTTCTTGGCCGTAAACACATCGCCTAATCATTTGACCCACATAAATCTTAAACAGGTAGGGGTCGTCCCAAAAATAATGCTTAATATCCTTAAAGAATTTTTTCTTTTGTTGGGACGACATCCCTTTTACAATAAAATTCCCCGCATGGTAATTTTTAATGTCGACAAACCATGGGGTACTCGAATCACCACGAAAGGTAACCATCCCAAGTGTCTCGAGAGGAAATGTTTCCGTAATTTCCTTTTTCTCAAGATCACTTTGATGGGGATTTTCTAGTATTGATAAGTGGTCGGCCGTGAGATTCTCCGCTCCTTTTTTATCACGAATAATAACATCGAATTCTTGGAGTAGGAGAATCCACTGGAGCAACCTCGGCTTAGCATCTTGTTTAGCAAGAAGATACTTAAGAGCCGAGTGGTCCGTATACACTATGATCTTCGATAAGACTAAGTAAGGCCAGAATTTCTCGAAAGCATACACTACGGCTAATAATTCTGTCTCTGTCGTAGTGTAATTCATGAGAATCCGACATTGTCTTACTACATATTGTATAGTCTGGAAATGTTTTGGTCTTACACGTTGCCCCAAGACTGACGTACCGCATAATCACTAGCGTCCGCACATATTTCAAATGTAGGTCCCAATCGGGCATCTAAAATCAGGGGCAGTTCGGTTACTTTTTCTTAAGGTATATTAACGCTTCAATACATCTTTCGAGAAAACAAACGAGTTTCTTTTTCGAGAAGATGATTCATATGGGGCGGGCGATTTAGGAAAAATCTTGAATAAATCGACATAAAACACGGCGTGACCAAAAAAAAGCTTCGAATGCTTTGACGAATCGGGTGAGGGGTTTAGCTATAACAATCAAACTTTAGCTTTGACGACCTCACAAGTCCTGTACTTTGAAATTTTATGTCCTACGAACAAAGCCTTCTTTTTTACCATAGAAAAGGCAATTTTCTCCCAATTTAGAACTAAATTAGTGTCTTCGCACCGTTTTAGCATTTTGTCTAAATGGGAGAGACATGACAGGAAAGACTCCCCGAAGACCGAGAAATCGTCCATAAAGACCTCCATTGTTTCCTCGATCATGTCATGGAAAATGGCCATCGTGCACCTTAGAACGTGCCCTAGAGCATTACATAAACCAAAATAGCATAACATCGGTAGCAAACGTCACCATAAAGGGTAAGAGAAGGTGGTCTTATCTTGGTCTTTCGGGTCAATAGGTATTTGAAAATATCCAGAAAAACCATCTAGAAAACAATAGTATTCATTTCCCGCTAGTCGTTCAAGCATTTGGTCCATAAAAGGCAACGGGAAATGATCTATACGAGTCCGCATCATTAAGCTTAACGGTTGAATCTATACAAAACACGCCAGTGCCGTAACAGTCTCGTAGGAATCACTCATTATCTTCATTTTCAACAACGGTCATACAACCCTTCTTAGGCACATAATGAACGGGACTCACCCAGAGACTATTGGAGATAAGGTAAATCAATTCGGCATCAAGGAGTTTGATAACTTCCTTTTTGATAACCTTATGAATTTTTGGATTTACCCTTCTTTGATGTTCAACCGCCGGTTTGAAGTCGTCTTCCATTAAGATCTTGTGAGTACAAAAACTAGGGTCGATACCCTTTATGTCATAATTTTTCCATGCGATGGCCCGTTTGCGTGCTTAAGAACCTTTAAAAGGGCGGCCTTCTCTTTATCTTTTAACTTTTTAGAAATTATGACGGGTAATTTATCGGTTCCTTCTAAAAACGTGTATTCAAGATGAGACGGTAAATCCTTGAGCTCAAGCTCGGGAGGATCATCAATAAAAGATTTTATCATTTTAATTTCCACAAAAGGAAGTTCCTTCGGAGGGAGAGGAGATGATGGATCATCATTTAATAACTTCTCGAGTAGAAGAAGTTCTCCCTCCGGATCAAAGTCGGCATCAATAATTCCTGGTGGAATTGAATCATTTGTAAGACAAGCTTCGATTTCATCCAAAATGAAGTCATCTCCTCCGGATCAAAGTCATCTCCTCCGGATCAAAGTCGGCATCAATAATTCACGGAGGGTTAATTCTTCACTGTAAACATCAATCAAAGCACATACCGTCCTCAAAAAGGGTCTTCCGAGAATTAAGGGAACTCACATCGTTCGATTATGCGATTTAGCATTATTGTAGGAGTATCTCGAAGTTTGACCAACTTTAAAGGTTATGGCTTCATCATCAACTCGGAGAGTTAATTCATCACCATAAACATCAATCAAAGCACGTGCCGTCCTTAAAAAGTATCTCCCAAGAATTAAGGGAACCCGAGGATCAACAACATAATCAACGACTACGAAGTCGGCCGGAAAATGGAACTTTCCTACTTTTATCAAAGAACATCTTCTTGGAATAAAGGATGGATAGTAGTCGATTCGGTTGCAAGTTCAAGGAATTATTCATAGTAGGAGTAAGTTCGAGGAGTGAGAGCTTCTTCCATATGGAAAGAGGCATCAAGTTGATGCTTGCACAAGATCGGCAAGGCCTGAGCATTCAGACTATTCCGAAAAATCGCATGGCATAAGAAACTTGTCGGGATCTCTAAGTTTTTTGGGTAACTTTTTTAGGATAACCGCCGAACAATTCTCATTCACCGGTGTTTTGGCTAAGTCAAACAATTTTTCTTTGTTATTAAGGAGACTTTTAAACATTGAAGCAAATTTCGGCATATGTAGAAGAGCATCCGCGAAACTGAGCTCGAAATGTAATTCCCGAAAGATTTCAACAAATTTCGAAGCTAGATTATCATCTTTTTCATGGAGCTTTTGCTTGTTAGCTCTTGAAGGATAAGGTATAAACGGTTTAGGCTTAGGAGCAACAACGGGCTCATCAAATGAAGTTTGAATTTAGACTATCAGAGGTTGGATGTTTTCGGTACTTGGTTGTACTGTATCCTTTGTCACCTTGGGTTCCCATTCCACCACCTTGAGAAGAGGAGAAAAAGGAGGTGGAATTGGAGGTCCATCATAAGAAATACCGCTTCGAGTGGTGATTGCTTTCAAGTCACCTCTCGGGTTAGCAACGGTGTTGCTAGGAAGTGAACCCGAGCCCGAAGAAGAAGCGGTATTCATTTGAAAAAAACTACTCATCATGTTCTTAATATCATTCGTTAATTCATTTCTTAACTCATTCTTGAACGCATTGTTATGTCTAGTCAACGTAGTATCCATCTCTTTCTTTAATTCCGACCTCATACTGGTTATTTGATTTTGCATTACTCTCATGTTAACGTCATTTGCCTTCATGTAGCTCGAGAGATTGTTTGAAGGTCCATTTTGAGGCGGTGCTTGATAATTCTGGTTACCTTGATTGAAATTATTTCCTCGATTTTGATTATAACCTTGATTTTGATTGAAACAGTTTTGATTATTTTGCACAGGAGGAAAACCAGGTGGTCCCATTTGATTGCTAGCATGATAATTCGGGTCTCCTTGAGGCTGATATCTTGATCTGATTATATAGTTGATGCGGTGCTGAAGCATTGAAAGTGTTGCATCGGCTGGCAAGACATCATAGTAGGGATGCCGGTCCCCATCAAGTCACACAACTTTAGAAATTGCTTAATGGTCTTGACGTGAGGTAGTATCGTGACGAAGATAGCATTATAATGGCTAATCAGTAAGAGCGGCCATCTCCGATGGACATGCCATGGTAGAAGAGAAGTAATTCAGGCACATCACTTGAAAACAAACGTTTGTTTGTAAGTTGCGGAACTTTCGACTTATTTCGATTAATTGTCTAAAGAACTCGAGGAGTTTTTGTCAAAAGATTACCACCGTTGGCTGGCATTCAAGGATTCTTCATCGGTTGGGTTTTAATGCATTGTAGGAAAGTATCTAGTTGAATTGTAATTCGTAAAACCGTGATGTGGGGCTATGCACAGGAAGGAGATCTTGAAACGGTTCTCATGCCTCACTAAACGTTTCCTCAAACTTTTGTTGAAAATTTGTAAATTCATTTCAGAGATTTGTAGTTTTGGAAGGAGGAAAAAATTGGTTAATGAACTTGGAAACAAGGTCTTCCCAAGTAAGAATAGAACGAGGGGGTTCTTTTTTGAGCTAAATCTGGGCTGCCCCTCGATAGAAAATGGAAAAAGCTAAGATTATAACGAAATTTGGCACATCTTTAAACTTAATCGTGGAAGTAATCTGTTTTAACCAACGAATGTGAGCATGGAGGATCTTCTTTCTAAATCCGTAAAATTTAATTTTGAAAGTTACGGAGATTTAGAAGTCCATGTTTAAGCTCAAAATTCTCCGCGAGAATAGCGGGAGTAACGATAGCATCTCCGTAACCCTCGGTGGGTGCTTGGAGTAATTCCGCCATAGTACGTTGATCGGCCATCGTAACTACGGAAGTCTCTTCAAGAGAAAACGGTTCGACTCTTTGCTTGAAACGTCTACGATTACGACGTTTCGGAGTCGTGGAAGATTCGGCAATTAAATTCGATGAAGGACTCCGGGATTTTTGGTGCGCATCACTAAAAATAAAATAAGAAAAATAAAAGAAAAAATATTTTGTAACCGTTAACTCGAACAAGTATACGGTCCTCTTTAGGAAAGCGACACAAAGAAGCCGGAGGAACGGGGTAAGGCGTAGCGGTTTTTAAAACCTCTTTTAAAGTTTGTAATCTAAAAGTGAGCCGATTTCACAAGTGACACAATGGTTGTTTTTGTTGTTTTTTTTATTTTTTTGGTTTTTTTAAATACTTTAGAAAAAGTACTTTTGTTTTTTTTTTCTAATAAATCTACGAAAATAAATCAAGAAAAATAAAATAGTTTTGTTTTTTTAGTTTTATATAAAAGAAAATAAATAAATGATAACTTTAACGTGATATTCGATACACACTTCCCCGGCAGCGGCGCCAAAAATTGATTACGGGTATAATAGCATATATAATATATATAAAACTAAAATACCAATTATCAAATAATATAAGAAGTAAGTATTCCGTTAAGAAATAAAAATCACTTTTGGAAAAGTGATGACCAAATCTTCCCGAGTCGTATCCCGACGAAGCGTGAAATTGAGAATCGGTTAAGTTCGTGATCGCGTGTTTGAATAATCGAATTTTGATTTGGATTCTATTTCTACTAACAAAATGCAAAAACAAATAAAGGAAAGCTAAAAACAAAAGCAATTAAGATTTAAGCACGAAAACGATAACGGGAAATCCTAAAACGCGACTAATTTAGCAAGTAAATCAAATTTAAGCCCTAAAAATGCAAATTCAATTTCTAAAAGTCCTAAATGATTAAAAATAATTTTAGAAAAAAGAATTATATTTTTTTAATTTTTAGTTTATTTTTTATGAATTAAAAACTATTTAAATCTAGAAAAATGATTAAAAATATTAAACTAATTATAAAAATTCTGAAAAATTACTGAAAATACTTTGAAGTATTACTAATGAAATGGTAAAAAGAAAAATCAGAAAGGCTCTTTTAAAAAGCTGCTACTCAACTGAATAAGCTAATAAGCATAAACTGAAAACATAGGTTAAAAGGAATATTGTTGCAACATATGACAGAAAAGACCCAAGGGCATTATGGTAGCAGGTGTTGGTGTTAAAGTGTTGGCTATGAGAAGGGGAGGTCACAGGTTCGAACCCTGTGGCTTCTCTTTTTGATAAAACATTTTTTTAGTTTTCTTTTTGAAAAAGCTAATCCTTAAGTCTAAATAAGCAACTTTTGTAAAACAAGTTTTTCTTAATCTTGAAAATAAGCCAGGAATAAGCTCAAATAAGATGACAGTTTAGAACATTAAGGCCTTATGATTTAGCTTAAACTATTGTGACTTTTTGACTTAACAAGCAAATAGGAAAAGCAAAATACCTAAAACAGACTTAAAACTAAACCTAATAAGCACATATGACTCAAAATGAACAAAAACAATAAGCTAAAGAGCTCTTAAAAGCTAATAAGGAAAACAGACTTAGACAACAATTTCTAAGGATAAATGACCAAATTTAAGCTAAATTTTGAGAACAAATAAGCACTATAAATAAGATGAAAACTCAAAACAGTTTAACTTTGATATCCAAAGAACTTATTTAAGCTAGAAAAGGGAAAATTGATTTAGAAAATAAGCTAGAAAAAGGAATTTAAAAATGACAGACTACTAACTATTTTTTTGGCTTTTTAGTTTTGTATAACACTTGCAGCTTAAAAATAAGACTAAATAAGCAAAGAAAAAGTTTAAAAGTTAAAAACAGATTAAGTACTTGACTCAATAAGCTAATACAAACTAAAATTAAGCTAGATTTAACATAAAATAAGCTAGAAATAAAGACTTGAAAAAGTGACAGACTACTAATGTTTTTGGCTTTTTGGTTTTTAAAGGAAAAATAAGCTACTGCATGCTTAAATTTAAGCTACTATAAGCTAATGTGAAAACCCAAAAAGTTAAAACAGGTCAAGCTTAATTTCTAAAGAGCTTATTTTATCAAATTCAGACCTTAAAACAAGCTTAATCTAACCTAATTATGCTCTTGAAAATTGGACTTTGAACTTTTAAGAAACTAAGACAGAATATGACTTAAAATTAAGGACAATTACACAACTCAACCAAACTTAATTCTACTGCATTTTGAACCAAATACAAGCATGAAAATGACACTAACAACCACCTAATCAAGATCTTAACAAATAAGCTTGGTTATCAAACATTAGAACTACAAATTCAAACCATGATGTGCTTACACCTTACACTTAGGTTTTAAACCTTTAAAACTTAATTAAACTGATTTTTAGGCTTATCCAAATTGATCAAAAGGTAAATAGCAAACCAGCAGTACTAACTCAAGTTAGTACTGCTAGTGCCAAACACCCCTTAAGTTTTAAGAAAACCATATTTAAGCTTAAAACAGTTTTAAATAAGTTGTAAAACCTTAAAACAGATTAAGATCATAAGATATTAAGCATAATTAAGAACTAAACTTAGAGAAATAAGCACTTAGACATAAGCTACACTAATGAGCATAATATTTGGTGTTTCTAAGCAGTTTTGACTAAAAATTGATGAAAGCTTAAGACAGATTAAAAGAAGCTATAAACTAGATTCAATAAGCTGTATTAAGATAGATTAAGCATAAATAAGCAGGAATAAGCACAAATAAACAGATTTATAAGTAAAACAGTTATTAAGCTTGAAAGGAGAAAAAGAAGAAGTACCCAATGACGCCGATCCATAAAGTGATTATCACACGATGGGGTAATCTAATATTCAACCTCATTGAATAACATACGAAGCTGGCAGAATCATCTTTACGTATTCTCCAGAATACAACCACACACTCACATTTACCTTATCTCAACAATATTCCCATATCGTTAACTGGTAATGGACATAACTTTAGAATGCGACAAGTCATTCATGGATATAAACATGCAAATATAGGATACAATTATTATAAAAAAATGAAAACAAGATACCACATATATTAATTCATTCAAAAAAACATAACAATCGTTTAACATCCCATTATCCAAATACTAACAAATACATCACAGATTTACATGAGACTACTAGCAGGAACAATTCCAATCGCCATAGCATGTTTAAAATGCTTATTGAATGGCACTGGTTTTGTAAACCGATCAGCTACGTTGTCATCTGTGTGAACTTTCTTAAGGACAATCTTACCTATTTGAATTACTTCACGAATGAAGTGATATTTCCTCTGAAAATGTCTGTCTCCCTTTAAGATTCCAGGATCATTGGCTTTAGCTAATGCAGGCTCATTGTCACATAGCATCTCCATAAACCTTTTATTTGATGGCATGACACCTCCAAGTCCATCAATAAATTTCCTCATCCAGACTGCTTCTATTGATGCTTTAGCAGCAGCAATGTACTCAGCTTCTGTAGAAGACATAGCAGTAGTGCTTTGCTTGGCACTCTTCCAGTCCATGACTCCACCATTAAGTACGAACACATATCTCGTTTGAGATTTTGTATCGTCCTTGTCAGTTTGAAAACTTGCATCAGCATAACATGATACTTTCAGCTAATCTTTAGGTTTTTCCCCATACATAAGAACCATATCTTTAGTATTCCTCAAATGCTTAAGAATAGTTTTCACAACAGTCTAGTGAATCTCACCAGGATTTTGCTGAAAACAACTACACAAGTTTTGCGCAAAGGCAACATCAGGTCTAGTGCATCTAACTGCATACATGATTGAACCTATGGTCGAATCATAAGGAAATATCAGCATACGTTGTACCTCAGTAGGTGTTTTAGCACCTTGCGACTTTCTATAGTCAGGCTTTTCCATCATTGGAGTATACCCCTTCTTGGAGTTTTCTATTATAAATTTCTTTAGACTTTTTTCTAGATAAGCACTTTGACTAAGAGCAATCAACCACTTAAATCTATCATGTATGATCTTGATTCTAAGGATATATGCTGCTTCTTCTAAGTCTTTTATAGAAAAACACTTACAAAGACAAGATTTAACTTCTTCTAACATTGTAACGCTATTTCCCATGAGTAATATGTCATCGACATACAAGACTAGGAATGCAACATTACTCCTACTAGATTTGAGATATACACATGGCTCATTAGGATTTTAAGTAAAATCAATCTTCTTGATTTCCTCATCAAACCTTTTATTCCAACTTCCAGATGCTTGCTTCAATCTATAAATGAAACGTTAAAGTTTACATACTTTGTTGGAATGTTTTGGATCCACAAACCCTTCCGGTTGCACCATATATACGTCCTCGCTTAGGTAACCATTCAAAAAGGCTGCATTGACATCCATTTGCCAAATCTCATAGTCATAAAATGCGACTATGGCTAAAAGAATCCTTATAGCTCTAATGTCTGCAACAGGAGAGAAGGTTTCCCCATAATCTACTTCGTAGGTTTGTGTATAGCCTTTTGCTACCAGACGAGCTTTAAAGGTGTGTACATTGCCATCTATGTCAGTCTTCTTCTTGAAAAGCCATTTACTCCCAACAGTTCAAACTTTAGGAGGAAGCTCAACTAGAATCCAGACTTGATTATCTTTCATGAATTGCATTTCCGTATTCAAAGCTTCAAGCCATTTGTCAGATTCAGGATATGCTAATGCAACTTTATAATTAGGAGGTTCATCAAGATCCCTTAATTTACACTCCCTAACATCAACATAGTATCCATATATATCTGGTGCTTGAGGTATCATTGCGAATCTACGAATAGGAACTCCAATATTTTGGGGCTCGGCCTTGATAGGTGCGACCTTATTATGTTCTTTGCTAGTATTTTCAGAAGGTTGTGTATCTTCCTCTTGAATTATTTCAAGCCCTTTATCACTCCAACTCATTTCGAGAATTCAGTGACTTCCACTTGCTTCTTGTACCATGAAACTATTTTCAAAGAACTCAGCGTTTCGAGAAACAAAAATCTTGTTCTCGAGTGGATAGTAAAAGTAGTAACCCATAGTTTCCTTAGGGTAACCTACAAACATACACTTAATGGATATGGAATCAAGTTTGTCAAGCATGTCTCGTTTCACGAGTGCCTCACAACCCCAAACCCTTAAGTAGGACAACTTGGGAGCTTTCTTGTGCCATATTTTATAAGGCGTCCTATCAACCTTCTTGGATGGAACCATATTGAGAATGCGAGCTGTAGTCTCGAGAGCATATCCCCAAAAGGATTTTGGCAGAGTTGTTAGATTCTTCATGGATCAAACCATATCAAGTAAATTTGGATTCCTCCTCTCAGACACCCCGTTATGTTGCGGTGTATAAGGTGGAGTTAGTTGGGATACTATACCATAACTTTTCATATGATTAATAAACTCATGACTCAAGTATTCTCCTCCTCGATCGGATCGAATGACTTTATCTTTTTATCGAGTTGATTTTCAACTTCATTTTGAAAGACCTTAAATGTTTCAAACACCTCATGTTTATGTTTCATCATGTAAACAAAACCATAGCAGCTAAAATCATATGTAAAGGTGATGAAATAATTAACACCCTCTCTTGACACAGTTCTGAAAGGGCCACATACATCAGTGTGTATAATGTTAGGATTAAAAGACTTCTTGATGATCTTAGAGTTGTTGCTGCTAAGGGTTGTGTTACTGGTGCTAAGCATAAATTAGTGATGTTAGTAATCTTAATGAAAAAATATGCTAAGTAGTTAGTACTGCTACTTTCTACTGCCAGTGTAAGTTACTACTGCTAGTGTATATTAGTACTGCTAGTATAAGTTACTACTGCTAGTATATATTACTACTGCTAGTGTAACTTAGTACTGCTGGTGAAGATTGAAGAAAACTTTCTAAGTAGTTAATACTGCTTGTACACAATTAATGCTGCTAGTACAAAAGTTACTACTATTTGTGTTAAAAGTTAATGTTGCTGGTATGAAAGTTACAACTGCTGAAAGATTACAACTGCTGGAAGAGTTTATGTTGACAGAGAAGAGATCAAAGACTTATCAGAGAAAGTATAAAGATTTCTTAAAGATCAAGATTACTTAGTTGATAAGAATTGTTATTTATAGAATGGATCTTTGAGAATATTCGAAGTTTTAAGAATATATTGTAAATCAACTAGGACTCATTAGTGTATAAAAGGAGGTCCTAGGGCATAGAGTAAGATATCTAGAAATCTTTTATTTTTAATATCATCATAGCTTCAAGGTTTTGTAACCCTAATACTAGGAGAGTATTCGTATTATTTGTAATAATAATATTGGAGCTTTTATTGTTGAATTATATTGTTTTGTGTTATTGTTTCATTGAAGAATTCTTCTTATATTAAAGATTAGATTCCGCATAATCTTTAGTATTATCAAACAAAGTTCTTAACTAGGTTGTATTAGATTTATCTAGCATAACTAAACCTTACACAAGCTAAGGAATTCAAGATCCATTCAAGTAGGATCAACAAGTGGTATCAGAGCTTGCTGCTTTGAGAAACTTTGCTAAGAAGACATGGATCAAGACTCAGTACATATGGTGGTTGCATCAAAAGTGCCTATGCTCAAACCAGGTGAGTATGAGCTTTAGAGGATGAGAATGGAACAATACATCAAGATGATTGATTATTCTCTATGGGAAGTCATAGAGAATGATAATGCACCTCCAATAAAAAAGGTTGTTGAAGGTGTTAAGACTACAATTGCTCCTTCAACTGCTGAAGAAAAGGCACAAAGGAGGTTAGAGCTGAAGAGAAGAAGCACTTTATTGATGGGCATCCCTAATGAACATCAATTGAAGTTTAACTCCATCAAAGATGCCAAGTCATTGCTGCAGGCTATTGAGAAGAGGTTTGGAGGGAATGCCGCTACTAAAAAGACTCAAAGGAATCTTCAAAAGCAGCAATATGAAAATTTTACTGCATCTAGCTCAGAGGTATTAGATCAAACCTTTGATAGGCTTCAAAAACTTATCAGTCAGTTGGAGATTCATGGTGAAAGTATCTCACAAGAAGATGTGAATCGGAAGTTCTTAAGAAGTCTGTCACCATAATGGAACACACATACCATTGTGTGGAGGAACAAGCCTGAGATAGATACATTAAGCTTGGATGATCTTTACAACAACCTGAAGATCTATGAACCAGAGGTCAAAGGGACATTAAGCTTCCTTAAACAGCACCAATAGTACAAATAGAGCAGTTAATACTGCTCATGGTGTTACAACTGCTAGCACTCAAGCTACTGTTGTTAACTCAACAACAATTGATAACTTGAGTAATGTTGTTATCTGTGCTTTCTTTGCAAGTAAACCAAACAGTCCACAACTTGACAATGAGGACTTGCAACAAATTAATCCTGATGATTTAGAAGAGACGGACTTAAGGTGGCAGATGGCTATGCTAACAATGAGG
>BQNB010157339.1:0-15161 GCA_026074375.1 Tanacetum coccineum | reverse complement strand
AGTGCGCATGCACAAAATAGAAATATAAAAAGAAAATTTACACTAATTTTTTTGGTTTTTCAATGATTTATTCACAATGTATTTTACGGACAATGAGATAAGACAACTTCAACCAAATAATCTACTTACTTCACGGTAGCTCTCAAAATGAAAAACGCACAAGCGAGCGGAGGAGTAGGAATAGCGCGAAGCTTATTTCTCCTTTCGGGTCGTAGTTCCTCGGAACAACCCTCTTTATACCCACCTTTTAGTTTGTTAATCAAATCGAGGTGAGCCGTACGTCGTAAGCGACACAAATGGCAGGTTTTAAATTTTTTTGTTCGATTTGGGAACCAACAAATTCACCGGAATTTATTATGATAATACCTTAATTGAGAATATTATATTTTGGTATTTTTACCAACTTGTGAATTTTATTTCTTGATTAAAACAATGTTTTTATATTTTTGGTTTTTCTTGTTTTTTTTTTTTGGTTTTTTTTAAAAGAAAACATTCACAAATTTAAACACAAATTGTCAAACGTGACGATAATCGGTTTTCAGCCTCCCCGGCAACGGCGCCAAAAATTGACTCGCGGATTCTTACTCCTTTTTATATATAAATAAATATAGATAAATATAAATATATAACAAGGATCAAAATCCACAAAATCAATGAAACCGGAAGTAGTATGGAGTATTTCCGGGTCGTTATGTCCCAACGAGGCTTGAATGGAAATTCGAATGACGAATTGATAATCGATGTTTGAATATGACAAGGATATGATTGGGCACTAAACCTAATAAGCAAATGCACGAAAAGATAAGCAAGGAAAATAAGCTAGAGCAGGCATAAAGGCTAGGAATGGTAAAAACACTTAAAACTTTTATACTAAGACACAAATAAGCTCAAATAAGCTCAAGACAAACCAAATAAGCTAGACTAACTCTAAATAAGCAAATTCAGCAAGCAATTAAACTAAGTTAAGCAGGAGAAACTCAGCAGTACTAACAACAGTACTAACAGTATTAACTATCAGTACTAACTTGGAGTTAGTACTGCTAGCTTTGAGTTAATACTGCTAGCTTAGAGTTAGTACTGCTAGCTTTAACAAAACACAATGAAACAAGAAATAAGCAAATAGGCTAAAACAGATATTTAACTACCCCTAATAAGCACTTAAATAAGCTAAATCAATCTAACAGTATTAACTAAACATACTACCAATACTAACTAAGAAAATGACACAAACTATTTTTAAACTAACAACTAAGCAAGATAAGTACTAAACATCATGATAAAGCATAAATAAGTAAATATAGGTAATAAATAAGCACTATAAGCAGTTCTACAGTAAATAAAAAAAATAAGAAAAAAAGAAACTTACAACAGGTTTTAACTACAGTAACTAACTTGGAGTTTGTACTGGCTAGCCTTTTACTTTTAAGTACCGCTAGCTTGAAAATCCCAAAAGAGAACTAGCAGTACTTATGTGGAGTTGTACTGCTTGTTCAAAACTGCCTGTAGATTTCCTTGTTTTCAAAAAGTCATTCTTTTTTTATATTTCAAACTGATTTGGTTCTAAATTGCTGAAGACAGATTATCAAATAACAAAGTAAGACACTTATAAGCAGATTTCAATCAATAATAAGCACTTAAATAAGCTGAATCAATCTAACAGTTTTAACTCAACATACTACCAGTACTAACTAAGAAAGTGTGCACAAGTCACTTTTAAACTAACAACTAAGCAAGATAAGAACTAAACAACATGATAAAGCATAAATAAGCAAATATAAGTACAAATAAAGCATCACTAAGACAGTTCTGTAGTAAATAAGAAAAATAAGAAAAAGAGAAACTTACAACACCCTTGCTCTAAATAGGGTTAATCAAAGAATCTACAAGCTCTAGATTGGGATAAAACAAGATAGTAGTGTCATAAGCCATCCAGAATGGCTTTCCATCCATAAGCTTGTGGTATATTTGAGTGTGGATTTTTTATTTTTGATTTTCTTTTTTAAACTAATTAACTTCTTAAGTTTATATTAATTAGAGCAGCTTTTTTATAAGCTTGTATTGAGAGCTTTTTAAAAACAAAACAACACAATAAGAAGCTTAACACTTGGAATATAAATTTACTTAAAAACCTCAAATTTGGCTTAAAACTTGAAAGTGTTACAAAGTGAAAGTAAAAGCGGTTAAAATGGACTTTAAAACTAAAAATAAGCTAAGTTATATTAAAAATTAAGCTAAGATAATCTAAGATAACTCCAAGGCTTACAAAAGGCTCTATTTATAGCCGACGTCTTCTCTTCTTGAACTTGCAGCTTGTGTTTCCATTGTGAGAGCTTTCTAGGGTGTTTTTGTTGTGTGAAGGACTTGATAAGAGTAATCTCAGCCATTCAGTCTTCTTATGCTTCTTTTTGAGTCAATCACAGCCATCGAAAAGCTTGGAAAGTGGTGAAGGATTGCCAACCAGGGCAATTATAAAGCTGGGGGGATGATAGGGAGGAGGCGAGAATGTTTTATCCAGGGTGTTGAATGGTTTGCAGGGTAAAAGAATGGGACGACACCCGTGAGTTGTATCTGGGGTTTTGTTAGGCGGGGAAATAGCTTTGGATAAGTTGGCAGTTTTGGCCCCTCAAGTTATACTTCCCTAATTTCCAATTTCAGCCTTTGTCTTCTTATTCTTTTAATACAACTTGAGGTTTGGCAATTAGTCCCTCAAGTTGTATTTTCTTCACTTGGTTGACTTTTGACTTTGACTTTCTGACTTTGGCTTTGATTTGACTTTGCCTTTTCCATTCCGTGCTCGGTTTTGTTTGTTTTTGGCTTTCTTTTTGTCCTTTGTGTGATATCCATTTCCTGCACAATACAAATGCAAAACATACAAATACAATGTATTTTTGGTACGTTTTTAGTCTTTTAAGTCCGTTTTTAATGGAAATGGTATGTGTACTAAGCACATACCAAATCCCCCATACAAGGGTATTGCCGTTTGTCTCACGCTAATGTTTATGATAGTAAAACACTCAAGAAACCAAGAATCTTAATCCCCCTCGACTAATAACCTCAAAAAGTAGCTAGGTGTTCGTCAAGGGAAATAAAGAATCAATAGTTCCGACAAGTCCCGTTTTCACCATTTTTTATATGTACACTAAATATCCCTAATATTTTTGGATTTTCCTTTTTCTTTTCTTAACTACCTGTTTGACTTCCTTTATTTTATCAACACTGGGATCATAGAATGAGAAGCGTCCATAGAATAATCTACGGATGTCCTGACGGATAAATTCATGTCCCGATTTTTCACTAGTCCCAAACTAAGCGATTAAACAGATCATTTGTCAATATAAGTCTAAATGTTAAGCACTCATACTTATGACTTGTGAACTTTTAACTCCCAACATGGATATATGATTAAATGTGTGTACTCATTTCAACTTAACCATAGATCAACTTATTTCCATAGTCATAATTCAAGGTGAATCATGACTCAAAGCAAGCAAAAACTTATTAGGTCCTTGCAAACGTTGGTTCATAAATGTAACTTGATTCTAAAGAACGAAATTTTTAACTATGAACTCTTGACGGCAACCAACAACTTTTGAAATCTTAAAGCAAGTTATTCTTAGTTCAAAATTATACTTGAGTTTAGAAAAAGAAATCTCAACCATTAAATTTTTATTTATTGCTATATACTATACTATCGTCATCATTTACATGACTACAACATCGGCCACGCCTCCGACAAGATGTAGTGACTTAGTCTGACGACGGTTTCTTATTGATAACACTTGCGAATGCACTTTGGCATTTTTATCTCACTATGGGCTTTGTTTTGAAGACTGCAACATCGGTTATGAGCCGGCAAGATGCAGTAAACCTTTATTAGCCCACAGTTTATATTATTTATATTTTTTCATTTTATTTATATTTTCCGTAATAGAGAAAATTTCGTTTAAGAAACTCAAGTATCAGGCTGAACTAAGATGAATATTTTCGTTTCCGAAAGTGCTTCTTTTTAGAAAATGTCGGTTTAAAGTTAAAGCAAAATTAAGCACGTTTATTAGTCAGGTTAAGAGCTTCCGGGAGAAAAAGCGACAAGTTACACTTATAAGCTTTTTAGATTTCCAAATAATCCTTTTTTAGCATCCTACTTGTAAATAACACTATCATTTTCCGTTCTTCGCGAATTTAAAATCCCTAATAAAAGGATCCGCGAATGCTTAGCTTAATAAACTTTCGTTTATTAAATAGTTAAGGGACAAAGCTAGGGCTCAAAAACGCCCGATCGAGTCAAAATTTATTCTTATTCTACCCATAGGGAAAGTCAAAACTGTGACAAAACACTTATTTTATTTTTGAAAATTTTAAAATTTTTCATTTTTTTGGTATTTTTGCAAAAATTTTGGTGGTAAAAACGGGATTACGTGATAACAACGGCTGCAGGCAAAAATCAAATCGAAGATCCCCCCCATACTAGAACTAAACATCGTCCTCGATGTTTTAAAGGGGTACCTAGTTTATGAAGTGTGGCCAATAAGATAAAATGTTAAGTCGATTAGATATTGGACTATGGATTCCCAAATCAAGCTCGAGGATGTGAAACTCTGTGATATGAAAGACAAACTGAGAGCAGCGAGTCTTCACATCGGAATTTCTGGGACAAAATAACAACATTAAACATGAAAACACGGGTAGTAAATGGGAAGAGGCGAGCCTCCTCACACATCAAGAAAACCTATTTTATTACTACATACTACTATGATAAGCAGGGGTTGCCTCCCACAAGGCTTGTTCTAAGGTGCTACGCTTGACGATCCTCGTATTCATTGTGGTCCTTGGGGTAAAGGTTTGGGAGATCCGAGAAACTCGATTTGGTATGTCCCCTCCAAATAGGTGTTTCAAACGATGACCATTCACTGTTGAAGTTTGGCTCGCGAGTTTTGGATAACTCGACGGTGCATACGGGAAAAAAGGACTAAGGTAACGCGTGAATGTTCCACTCCAAGGGGATTTCAAACGTGCCTGAGAAATCTTTACAATCAAGACGTTAAAGGAGAACATCTCCAACGTTTGAAAAACACGATTTTTAATCTGGGAAGTTTGTTGTAGTCATGGATTCTCTTGTTTTCTCTTTTAGTCAAAGCGTTTTCATAAGCATCGATTCGAAGCAAAAACCTTTTTTCTCTCCTAATGCCAAGTTATAGTCATTATTTTCATTAAGTTCGTTGAGCTGAACTTTTTTGTGATCACCCGCGGTTTTGATATCAAAGTTTGTTTATGTTAGGCCAGTAGCCTGTGCTCAACATCAATCGGTAGATGACAATGCCTTTCCATATACAAGCTTGTACGCGTTTTAAGTGCACCCGAGGGGTGTTTTGTAAGCTGTACGGAAGGCCCAGAGAGCGTCATCGAGTTTGTCCGACCAAGAGGCACGATTTTCCCCTATAGTCCTTTCAAGAATTCTTTTCAAACCACGATTCGATACCTCAACTTGCCCACTTGTTTATGGGTGATACGCGGTAGAGAGACGATGAGTGACTCCGTATTTAAGCATGACCTTTGCAAACTGGCCATTGCAAAAATGGGTTCCGGCGATACTTTGATTGCACAGAGGGGTCAACCAAATCTGGAGAAGATGGAGTTTTAAGGAAATTTGCAAACAACTGGGCGTCATTGGTGGGGAGCTGCTTTCGCTTTCAACCCATTTTTGTGTAATTAACGACGGCCACGAGTATATATTTTTTTCCTCTTGAAGACGGGAACGGCCACATAAAATCAATACCCCACATGTCAAAGATTTCGCAAATTTAGATAGAGTTTTGTGGCATCTCATCCCGTTGCGAAATTTTGCCTTGACGTTGACATATGTCACATCGGGTGAGCACAAGTCCGTGGGCATCCATGTAGATTGTGGCCAATAAACTCCTGAATTCAAAAAAAAAAAAAAGATCTTTTAGCGTGTATTATTGGCACGTTGTGTCCCCGGTGGGTCACTGTGGCAAGCTTTGAGAATGTCAAAAGCTTCTTGCCCCGAAACACAACGCCTAATTACTTTTGGTCAGCACAGATCTTGAATAGAAAGGGGTCGTCCCAGAAGTAATGTTTGACATCTTTGAAAAACTTGTTTTTCTGTTGGGACGACATTCCCTTGACAATGAAGTTCCCGCATGGTAATTTGCGAAATCTGCAAACCATGGGGTATTATCATCACGAAGAGCAACCGATCCAAAAGATCTAGTGGAAATGTTTCGTGATTTCGTGTCTCAAACTATTTTAGTGATGGTTCTCAAGTTGGAGAGTAAGTGATCGGCAGCTAAGACTTTTCCTGCTCTTTTTTTTGTCTCGGATCTCTACATCGCTAATTCTTGTGAGCCAAAACAGATCCACCGACATTAGTCTTGCCTTAGCATCCTTTTTAGCAAAGAGATACTTTATAGCAGAATGGTCGTTGTACCACCACCCACGTATGTTTTTCCCGACAAAAAAAGATATGACCAGAATTTCTAAAAGAAGCGTATTACACTACGGAAGTAATTCTTTTTCGGTCGTAGTAGTAGTGTGCGTGAGCTTAGGTTAATTGTCTTGCTGCATAGTGTATTGGTTGAAATGCTGGTTCTTCGTTGCCCTAGGACTGCCCCAATTGCACAAGTGCTGGATCACACATTTGTTGTAAGGCAATTCCCAGGTCGGTGGAGCAATCAAAATTGGCACGCCTCGTTCAATTTACTTTTAAGTGTACTTAAGGATTCGATACACTCTTTTGAGAACGAAAAAATGGGTCTCTTTTCAAGCAGAGGGGTACATTGGAACGGGCAATTTTGAGAAGTTTGTATGAACCGTCGGTAAAAACGGCTCATTGCCCAGAGGAAAACCTAAGGACACCTTTGGACAGTACGTTCGGTGATGGTAGCTTGGCTATTAACTTAAACTTTAGCTACGGATTCGACCTCAATTCCCGACTTAGAGATTTTGTGTCCAAGAACAATGCCTTCCTTCACCATGAAATGGCTTTTTTCCCAGTTTAGGGACAAATTGGTGTCTTCACACCGTTTTAAAATTTTTCATCAAATGGGTATAGGGCATGTAGAGAGAATTTAAATAACTAAATCTATTAATTCAAATTCTAAAAACTAGTATATAAAAGACATTATCTACGTTATTATAACATCTCGCAAAGACCGAGAAGTCATCATGAAACACTTCGCCATTGTTCTTTTCGATCATGTCATGGGGATTGCCATCATTACATCGTTGGAACGTGTCCTGGTGGTGTGAATTACATATCCAAATGGCATGCGACGATAGGCGATCGTTCGTTATGGAGCCGTGAATGTTTGTCTTCTCTTGATCCTTCGGGTCAAATAGGAATCTAGAAATAACCCGGAGAGCCATCGGAGAACATAGTTATTGGTTTCCTGCGGTCTTTCGAGCATTTGATCCATGAAGGGGCAATGGTATAATGTCTATTTCGGGCTGGCCTCATTCAAACTTTCTATAGTCAATGCACACTCTACACCCCATGACCAATCGAGTTGGTTTAAATCATTATATCTTTCTTGACGACGGTTATGCCACCTTCTTTGGTACACAGTTGTACGGCGTTACCCAGACTGTCAAACGATCGGAATAAATTAATCTGGCTTCAAGAAGTTTTTCAACTCTTTTATGATGACGTGTGGTCATTTGGGTTACCAGTCTTTGACTCTGAACTAATTTGGTTGTTAGTCCTCTTCCAAATTAGGATTTGGTGAGTACCCAAAACTATGGATCAACACCCTTGATATCGGGAGAGTTTCCAGCGATGGCGCTTGTGGGACTTCACGTAACTTGGACAAGAGCCTGCCTTTTCCTCATCCTTTAAATCTTTCGCAATTATGACGGGCAACTTGTCGTCACCTTTCAAAAATGCGTATTTAAATGATTAATGGTGGCAATTAAGTCCTTGAGTTCCACCTCGGGAGGTCTTCAATTTATGATTTAACGGGTTTTAGCTTCATCAACTTTAAGTTTTCCCGGTTCCGGGTACTTTTGGTGTAAAGTGAATAATCTTTATTGGATTCTTCTGGAAGAGGACCGGGTAACGGTTTATTATTGAGATGTGATTCCAAATAAGAATCGTCACCCTCTGGGAATCATGTAAAGTATGCATCAAATTTCCAGTGGAAATGGCTCGTCAAGATAGTTATAAAGCATTGCTCTCGTCGAGAAGGAGAAAATCACTTTCTCCGAAAAGGAGTTAGTGTTGAGTGAAGAACTATTGAAACAATTGGATTTAATACGTGAGAAGGATTCCCGTAAGCAAGCCGAATCAGAAAAACCTTAAAAACTTTTGCGGTATTCTCATCTTGCCAATTCAATGTCGTCAATTCGGGTTTGCAGTCATATGATTGTAAATAGCCGTGTATCTCGAAGTTTGGTCCAGATTGAATGTGATGGCTCTTTGCCAACACGATAACAACGTCGGAGAAACCGAGAACTTCTTGAGAGTATTCTTCACATGCCAATTCAATGACGTCGATTCGGTTTGCCGTCATATGATTGTAATTAGCCGTGTATCTCGAAGTTTGGTCCAGATTGAATGTGATGGCCTCTTTGCCAACACGAAGGGTTATTTCACCTTCGTAAACATCTATCAACGCACGACTGGTCTTTAAGAAACTTCTCCCGAGAATTAAAGGTACTCGGGGGTCTGGTTCAAAATCTACGACCACGAAATCTGCTGGAAACTAGAACTTTCCCACCATTAAACGGATGTCTTTGGCGATACTGATCGGTTCAGTGATTGAAAGGTCCGCTAGCTCTAGCGTCATGCAAGTCGGGGTTAGTTCGGGAAGAGAGAGATCTTTCTAGACGGAATATGGCATAAGATTAATGCTCGCGCCGAGATTGGCCAAGGCGTTGCATGTATTAATCTCAGAAAATTCACATGGAATAAGAAATCGGCCAGGGTCTCCAAGTTTTTTCGGTAACTTGTTTAGGATGACCGCTGAGCAATTCTCGTTCAATTTAGCCATTTCACTCAACTTTTCTTTGTTTCCGATTAAAGTTTTTAGAGTCGAGGCAAATTTTGGCATAAGGGTCAAGGCATCCGTAAAGCTAATTTCGAAACTCAAATCTCTAAAGATTTCGTAGAATTTCTCAATTTGATCGTTAGCTTTTTCACGGCGCCTTTCATCATTTCTTCTTGAAGGAAATGGAATTGATGTTCGTTGGTTAGGCATCGGAGCACTAACGGGAGCAACATCTGGCTCGGAAGTTGGATTACGAGATTTGACTTGAACAACCGGAGGGTGGACATCTTCGGTGCTTCCGTTATTAGTAGGAAGCATCGTATCTTTTGTAACCTCGGTATCACGATTCATTACTTTCGGAGAAGAAGATGAAGTGGGAGGAATCGTGGGTCCTTGATAAGCAACACCACTCCGGGTGGTGATACCTTTCAAATCCTCCTTCGGGTTAGTAACGGTGTTACCCGGGAGAGTTCCCGAACCTGAAGTAGAGGCGGTATTAGAAGCCACAAACCTGGAAAGCATATCCGTCAAATTGGTCAATTGATTTTGCAATCCGTCCAATTGATTTTGCATGGTTTGGCCTTGAGTTTGCACATTTCTTATGACTGCATCATTGGCTTTGACGTAGATCTCAAAATGTTCATTTTGATAAAGTTACTTAGCATACTTTCAAGCCTTTGATTCGAAGTAGCCAAGTTGTTCAATTGAGCTTGCAGGTTTTGCCCCTGGTTTTGCACATTCCTCATAACCGCATCATTAGCCTTTACGTAGCTATCAAAATTGGTCTTAGACACACCTTGTGTTTGAGGAGCGGGATTTTGGTAAACAGGAGCTTGATAAGATGGTGGTTGATTAACCTGGGGTTGGTAAATTGGTCATTGACTAAAATTATTACCCCGATTTTGGCTAAAATTGTTCCCACGATTTTGGTTGAAATTGATTCCCCGATTTTGGTTGTTTTGATGGTTTTGCATAGGTGGAAAACCGGAAGGTCAAATTTGGTTTGCAACCATTGGAGGTCGGGCACTGGTATTTCCTTGATTGAAATTAGCCGCGGTGGCTTGCGAAACGTAAGCTTGAATATTGTCATGATAAACATTGCCATCGGTGGTGGGACAACTTTGATATGAATGAGCTCCACCGCAAGTCACACAACTCTCCTCGACCGCTTTTACGAACGCGGGAGTTTGGTGAGCGGGAGTTTGGGATTGATTTTTCTTATTAAGGAGCAATGCTTTGACCATATCTTTGAGTTCGGAGACATCGGGAGAGATTCCGGAGGTGGAAGTGCTTGTACTCACTTTAGCAACAACGGGTTTGCTTCGTGAATTATGAACTTTGGATTTGCTCTCGATGATTTTTAGACATTCTCGGGGCATTTTATCCAAAAAGTTACCACCCGCGGCGGAATTCAACAAATCTTGATCATTTGAGTTCAAGGCATTATAGCATGTATCGAGTTGACGCAATTCCGAAAACCCATGATGTGGGCATGCCCTAAGAAGATCATTGAAATGGTCCCATGCTTCATAAAACGATTCGTCAAATCTTTGCTGAAATCTCGTGATTTCATTTCTAAGATTTGTCGTTTTAGAAGGAGGAAAGAATTTGTTAATGAATTTTGACACAAGATCATCCCATGTAAGAATCGATCGAGGGGGTTCTTTGTCAAGCCAAATCCGGGCTGCTCCCTCGAGGGAAAATGGGAAAAGCATAAGCTTAACCGACGTACTCGGGACGTTCGGGAACTTCATCGTAGAAGTGATCTTGTTGAAATATCGGATGTGAGCATGTGGGTCTTCTTTATGCATGCCTAAAATTGCTTGTTTTGTACAAGATTAAGTTAGACCATGCTTGTCTCTCAAAGTTGTTCGCTTTGATCTCGGGAACAACTATCGCATCCTCGTAACCTCGGCTGGGTGCTTCGAGCAATTGGACATAGTACGTTTATCGTCATCGGTAACTTGGGAGGATTGAAAGTTTCTGATTGTTAGTTGGTTTCTCAAGATTTGGTGATTCAACAGAAGTTTGTCGGACTTGTGTTGTCGAAGTATTCAGGGCTTGAGAAACGTGTGCGCATGCACTAAATAAGAAATATAAAAGAGAAAAATTTTTACAACATTAATTTTTTTTTTTTGTTTTTTTTTCAATGATTTATTCACAATTGATTTTACCGGACAATGAGATAAGACAACTTCAACCAAATAATCTACTTACTTTCCAGTAGCTCTTTAAAAAGGTAATCAGCCACATGTGAGCGGAGGAGTTGGATAGCGCGAGCTTATTCTCCTTATCGGTAGTAGTTCCTCGGAACAACCCTCCTTAAACCCACTTTATAGTTTGTTTAACTTTTCATGGTGAGCCGTATGTCTAAGAGACACACAAATGGCAGGCCTCGCGTCCCTAACATCTCTTTGTTAGAGTGGACCAACAAGTTCACGAAAGTTTTTAGATAATACCTCAGTGAGAATATTATATTTTTTACCAATTTGTGAATTTTATTTCTTTTTTTTTGGACAATGTTTTTATATTTTTGGGTTTCTTTTGTTTTTATATGATAATTATTACTTTTTAAGAAAATGAAAAATATTTTTTACTTTTTATTGTTTTTTTTTGTAGAGAATTTCACAGGATTCAAGCACTAATTGTGGCAGCGGCAGCCACTCTATCTTGATCTGGTGCTAAACTACACTCTTTTTATATATATAATATATAATTAATACAATATATATTATAGTAGTTTTTATAAAAACAAGACCTCTGTACAGAGCTTTTTTTCAGTCCTTTCCGCTCACAAAAAACAACAAAATCCCCCCCTCCCCCCCCCAAAAAAAACTACAACAATAATCAATGAAACCGAGAAGTAGTATAGAATGTTCCCGGGTCGTTTATCCCCAACGAGGCTGGACTGGAGAATCGATACAGTCGGAAGATTGGAGTTTGAATGAGAGAAATGATTTGAGAGTGTGGAAAGCTAAGTTAAACAATAACAAACAAAAACGTTTAAGAAAAACCTAAAAATTATGAAATTAAGCTGAAAAACGAGAGCAGGAATCCCGAACAAAGGGTCAAAAACCTAAAATCTTCAAAATTAACCCTACGAAGAAATTTTTACTTCTAAACTACTCTAGGGGACTAATAATGAAGAATGAAAAAGACTAGACTGAAAACGGAGGTCGTTTGACCCAAAAACGAGTCAAGACAAAATCCGTACCCGGGACCCGTTCTTTAAAAATCAAAAGTTTGAAAATTTAACCCTACGAAAGTTTTTATATTTTTCCTACGTAAATTATGACTAAAGAAAATTTTCTAAAAAAGAAAAATATTTTTTTTGATAATTTTTGTATTTTTTATGAATTTTTAAAACTTTTTACGAAATTAAATTGTAAAAAATACTAAACTATTTTTAAAAATTCTGAAAAATTTTCCTAAAATACTTTGCACTACAACTAACCTAAGAAAAATAAGAACCCCAAATTTCAGCTTATAAATAAGCCGAAATAAGCTGTAAACAGCTTATAGCCTTAAGAGGCTAAACAAGGGTTAAATACTAAACCCCTTGGGACTCTAACAGAGAAGTCCCAAGGGCGCAGCGGTAACACTTGGTATTAAAAGAGAGGTGTATCGAGGGTAGAGGCCCGGGTTCGAGTCTTGCTCACCCGGGTCACCCCTTGTCTCCTCTCTTTTTTTTTACGAAAACTTTTTACACAACTTTGATAAGCTCATTGAGCTTATCATTTTTCATAACTACAAGAATTTGTAAAAGCTTATAAATAAGCTGAAAAAGGGCTTTTCTTTGGACAGTTTGCTTAAACAAGCTTAAGGCTAAAAATGGCTTATGGCACTTAACTTTTTGGACTATTAAGCTAGAGTTTTTACAAATTAGCTCTTAAAGGGACTAACCTAACCTAGATAAGCACCTATGAGCTAAAATCTATCAACTAAATAAGCTAAGAAAAGCTAAACTAGACAAAAACTTAAATAAGCTTTAGGGCATAAATAAAGCTAAGATGTTTTTGACTGTTTTCTCAAATAATCAAAGAAAATGGGAAGAATAAGCACACACAGCTGAAAAAACACTCAATGATGATGCATTACTAGAGAACAAGAAAAAGAAAAAATGAGGCAAATAAGATAAGCTCAATAAGCCAGGAATTGGCTTAATACCCTCAGCAGTACTAACTTAAGAGTTAGTACTGCTAGGTGTGGTTTTGGACTCTAAACCCCACAATAAGCAAAGGAAGGGCACAATAAGCTATCACAGGCCACTAGCAATCCAAATAAGCAAGTAAGGACACAAAAACAGCTATTGAAAAGCACAAAATAAGCTGGAAAGAAAAATAAGCTATAAGCCAAATTTGGCTTGGGTTGCAGTCCCAAAAGGGCCTTGGGGCACCTTTGGGGCTTATTCTTAAGCCCTTTAAGTGGGACCCAATGGCTGAGCTTATAGGGGCTTAAAGCACACCCTATAAGCCAGCCAAAAATGCTAAAAAGAAAGAAAATGGTAAGCTAGATGACAGCTTAAAGAAGCTGTCAAAACAAGCTTTTGCACCAGGGGACTTTTTTGGCAGAATTGAAAATAAGCTCTAAAAAGTTCAAAATAAGCTAAATTTCCCAAAAATCTATCTAAACTAACCTAATAAGCTTAATGCAATAAGAAACAAGCAACCACAATAAGCTACAAGCTCAAATAAGCTAATTGAGCTTTTGAGCTTAAGACTGTTTTGAAAAACAGTCACAAGCTACTTTTGGCTTAAAGTTAAGCCACCTAGAGGGTGTCTTAAGGTTTGGGCTTTTGAGGGCTTGTTAAAGAGCTTATAGGGTTCCTAAAAGTGTAGAAAGCTTAAGCTTCTTAGCTTAAATAAGCCAAGAAAAAGTGTTGCCAATTGGCTGCTTTGCACCAGGGGAAATGGACTAGAAAAAAGGGGGGCTTATATGACAGCTTAAAAATAAGCTGTCAAATAAGCTTAAAATCAAAAACAAAGTTAAAACAGATTGAGCATGGCTTATGAAGAGCTTATATTCAAGATTTCATTTTCTAAAAACTAATTAAAACTGCTGATTTTAGTCTTTGAAAAAGGGTTTTCTCAAAAATTGACACCAAATGTTTTTGGCAGTTTGGACTTAAGAAACCAAATGACTCAAAGCATTTTTTATAAACTTGTTTAGAACTCACAAAGGACACACTTTGACTCTAAAACTCAAATACACAAGGGCTTATTCAAATAAGCACTTTGGGCATTTCTTAAAACCAACAATTTTAAGAGACACTTAGAAAACTTGAAAAACAATTTTTGGACTTAAAAACTTTTGAAAACAGACTTAAACAAGCTTAATATCTTAAGCTAAAGTTACCCAAATGGTCACAACCCATGACCTTGCCCTTTTTGACCCATTTTGGGCTTAACCCAAACACCCCTTAATATTCTAAAAACGATTTTAACCTTTATAAAAACTGAATTAAACACTTAATTTTTAAAGACTACTACTAAACATGCAAAGTTAAGTAATAAAAGGTGAAAAGCAAGAACAAATAAGCACTTTAAAAAGCTAATAAGCTAATGACAGATATAATAAGCAAAAATTTAAAAGAGAGACTTACAAAGGGTCCAAATGAAAAGGAACCTAAATCTAATCCTAACATCCCTAAGTCCTTATACTTCTGAATTTATATCAACCCATGGGTCCATCCAATTCTGACCCAAGCTTATTTTCAGCTTATTTGACTTTTTAAAAAGTCAAAGTTTTGACTTTATGTTTAAATCACAATAAGCTATTAATTAGCTATTGGGACTTAAGGGTACCGGCTTATAAGAGGATTAACAAGCCTTACACTATTTTTTTGTGATTTAGAACAAGAATTAAGAACAATTAAAGGATTTAAAGGAGAACTCGAATTTTTCATTAACTTAAAAAATTGGATTACAATAATGAAATTTAAAGACTTAATTCAACTAAGTTACATAAAAAAGAAAATAAGACTGAAAAAATGAGATCCCCTGAATGCTTCCATGGGATGGGTATTTATACCCGAATCCCAAATTTTTCAATCCTTGGAGATGTGTTTCTTCTGAGAGGTAAAAAAAACATATGTGTTTGTTTGTGTGAGATAGAAGCTTATGAAGTAGTCTTGGCCCTTGATTCTCCTTTGTGCTTGTT
>BQNB010157338.1:0-15162 GCA_026074375.1 Tanacetum coccineum | reverse complement strand
AATATAGAGCAATAAATAAGAATTTAAGGATAATAAAGGAGTACCCACGAGCTCGAACAAATGTCTAAACATGATACATGAATAGACCCTAAACATATATAATCATATAGCCACATAATAAGTTGTACACAGGATTTGCAACTCATAATATTCCAAATGTGATACGGGGTGTATAGCACACACACAACCATTCACCTTAACTGAACGGAACAAAGTACCTAGGATGCATCCATAAGCTCTCTGCAAAACAAAGTCATATCCATATACACAAGTACAATGACGAGTATACATACATATGTAAGCTAATAATAATCAAAGGCCATCATTCAAAAGGGAATGTCGTGGACTAATCACACCGCCTCAGTTAGTGTCATATAATTGCTGCATTAATGACATGGTCATGGTACCTCCATGACTAGTTCAAATAGCTCGGGCAAATATTTAAGCAAACTGAACAAGTTACCAATAATTCAATCAAGATAACGAATCTAGTATCATATTCAAACAAAGATCAAAGGAATCATAAATGCGAATATCAAATCAAACAGAATATCAACGAATATCAATGAGTCATGAGTACGGATAGCAAATCAGACGGAATATTGAACGAATCAAAGTAGCTAAAACAAATGAGAATCAAGACATGAGGTGTCCTTACTAAAAGGATGGAATATATGTACCTTAACTAACATGCAACGAAGAGAAAGAACATAAAGACGAGAGATCACTCCATCTTCACTGGATCTACAAGAATCCATGATTACATTTATCAATAATATCCTTATTTATTGTCAAAGCTAAATCTTACTACTTATAGCACTTAATGAAACCTAATTAGGGTTTTCTTAATTTCCAGAATCTGTGAACCTTTTTAAGAGTTGGTTTCTTATTTTATAGACCCATTAAACGACCTCCTAAACTTTTACCAAAAATCACAGAGGTTCCCACATGTGTCTAGTATGTCCATGAATTTTAGTTGATTTTATTTCCATGTATAAATACCTCTTTAACCATCGTTACCAAAACTGATCCAGAAAATGACCTACTGGTACTTTTGATAAGTTCACACGTAAAAACCCTACTTAGACAATTCAGAAAACTCTAAAAAAATCATGGATGTAGATAATATCATGAAGATTTACTGGTTTGAATTTTAAAGGCTAACTCCTTACGGTTTGAGAAGTAAAAATCAAATACTACTACTGAATTTTTATGACAAAAATTCCAGATTCGACACTTAATCTTATAAAAATTAAAAATCGACCTTCCCGACCTCTAATGGATATGAACCCGAATTTTCCAAAAACTAGACTCTTTGAATTTAACTTTAGGCTCAAAAATCATGTCAAAACTCATTTTTATCACCAAGTTATGCCCCGATCAATATGACCCAAAATTCTAGACAGAAACATAAAGACATATAAACTCTAATTCTTACTAATCCTCTTCATAAAAAAATTCAAGGGTTTTTAATCTTGCTAGTTTCATTAAACATCATTAATGATTATATAAGGTTTCATAACATGATTTTAACAAGATTATTTCAGGTTCAATCATAAAGAATTTTACAAGATTATTACACATGTTTTCCTTTTTCAATTTTATGATTTTATGACAAAACTTATGTGTAATCATGGTGACACAAAGAATGAATTCAAAAAGAAACATGGAATACCTAGAGAATCAAGAATGGAGAGGATCAACAAAATTAAGACACCAAAGAATAAAGCCATGAATCAAACCAAAAACACCATGTGCATTGAAAAACACTACTGTGAATCACCAATTACACACCACCTACTTCTTCTCTGCAATTCTATGGATGAACACAAGTTTTGGAGTAAAATTTTTAAGAGAGAATAATGAGGGAGAGGGGAGAGATCGGCTGAATATATGGGAGAGAAGAGGGAGACAAAAATTTCTTATTCTTTTAGAAGATTTCAAAAGATTTGCCTTAATCCTTTTACACTTAATACTTAAAATAGGTTTTGTAAATAAAAAAAAGATATCATACTAAATAAAGGGGGGGGGGCCATATTTACTTAAAATAAGAATATATATATTAAAAAAATATCTTATGTTATGAATTTATAATGTACAAACAATTATAACCTAAGGTTTTAATGTTAAAGACTTATTATTCAAACTTAGGTTATATTCAAAATGGTGAAATAAAAATGTAAACCAAATTTTTGGGTTTTACACTGTTTCCCCTCAAAAAAGAAAGTTAATTTTTGTCCTCGAAATTGAAATCAAAATTGAAATAGGTAGATGAATTCAGGGTTATTCAGATCACCAAAGATGACACGATTGGTATGACAAACGATAGGGGCGCGATGTTCAGCCAACCAATCCATACCAAGAATAATATCGAAGTCACTCATTTCTAAGGGAAGCAAATTAGCAAAATGAATCTTATCATCAAAACGAAGCGGACAGTCAGAGATTCGAGGTGCAAGGCCATTCATAGGCGAAAATATTCGATAAAGTATAATTAATTAGCGTTGGGGAGATGCAATATGTTGTTTAGCAAATGAAACAGAAACCACAGAATGTGTTGCACCCGTATCAAATAAGACAAAAACAGCACGACCGTTCAAGAAGAGAGTTCCCGAAACGGTACCTGAAGAGTTAGCCGCCTGATCCTTGGTCAAAGAAAATACTTGCCCCTTAGCAGCAGGTATTTAGAGTTAAGATCAAAATACGAAAGGAAGCGGTCATATCAAAAGGAAACCTAATGTCTACCCAATCCTCACAGGTCATAACCTAGGTTCTACAGGGTGTAACCTGGCTCTCGAAACATATTTGTAACATCCCGCTCTGATAAAGAGACCAAGATTTCATTATGGTGTCCAATATCAGAACATCTAAATGCAAAGCGGAAGACTATATTAAATAAAAATACTAAGTCCATGTAACAAAATGACTTTCAAAAGTATTAAATTCAAGCAAAGATCCTAAATGAAAAGAGATCTTCAACGAAATAAGACTTAAAAACCATAATCCAAACAAAGTCAAATCTAACAAGGGTCCGTCCCTACTAAAAAATTCCTACTCTCAACAAACTCAAGATCCTAGCTTCCCGCTTATTAACCTGTCCTAAGGGCAAATGAAAATGTGGCTGAGCTAACGCTCAGTAACATATATAATAATAAAAGGAAAAAGCGCCAAAATAATTAATGAAAAGCATCACGAGAACATGCGAAACAAATTCATACGAAATATAATCAAATGAAAAAAGAATCGAGAATAAACAAAGGAATGCCCACGAGCTCAGATAAATATCTAAACATGATACATGAATAGACCCTAACAGATATAATGCATGATAGCCACATAATAAGTTTGTTAACAAGGATTCAACTCCTGATGTACCAAATGTGATATGGGGTGTATAGCACACACACAACCATTCACCTGAACTGAACGAAACAAGTACCTAGGATGCATCCATACGCTCCCTGCAAAACAAAGTCATATCCCATACACACGTAAATGACGAGTATACATACATATGTAAGCTCATAATAATCAATCCATCATCAAAAATTAACGCCGTGGACTAATCACATCGCCACAGTAGTGTTCGATGCCATTGGAGCAACAATGACATTGATCATGGGTTTTTTAAAAAAAACCCATCCATGACTATTCAAATATCTTGGGCTAAGATATAAAACAAACAGAACAAGTTACCAATAAATCAATAAAGAAATAAAGATCTATTATCAATTTCAAACAAAGATTAAAGGCATCATGAATGCGAATATCAAATCAAACAGAGTATCAACGAATATCAATGAGTCATGAGTACGGATAGCAAATCAGACGGAATATCAAACGAATCAAAGTAGCTAAAACAAATGAGAATCAAGACATGAGGTGTCCTTACTAAAAGGACGGAATATCTGTACCTTAACAAACACGCAACGGAGAGAAAGAACACAAAGACAAGAGATCACTCCCAAAAGAACACTCCCGCTTCACCGAATCTAACAAGAATCCAAGATTACATATATATATATCTTATTTTAATATAATATTCATTGTAAATTCATACTACTTAAAGCACTTAAGAAACCTAATAAGGATTTTTTCTTAATTTTCAGAATCTATGAACTTTTTAAGGGTTGGTTTCGAATTTTATAGACCCATTAAACGACCTCCTAAAAATATACCAAAAATCACAGAGGTTCCCACATGTGTCTAGTATGTCCATGAATTTTGGTTGATTTTATTTCCATGTATAAATACCCCTTTAACCATCGTTATCAAAACTGATCCAGAAAATGACCTGCTGGTACTTTTGAAAAGTTCACGCGTAAAAACCCTACTTAGATAACTCAGAAAATTCTGAAAAAAATCATGGATGTAGCTAATATCATTAAGATTTACCAATTCGAATTTTAGAGGTTAACTCCTTACGGTTTGAGAAATAAAAATCAAATACTACTAGTGAATGTTTTGAACAGAAATTCCAGATTCTACACTTAATCTTATAAAATCTAAAAATTGACTTTCCCGACCTCCAATTGACATGAGCCTGGATTTTCCAGAAACTAGACTCTTTGAATTTAACTTTAGGCTCAAGAATCATGTCAGAACTCGTTTTTATCACCAAGTTATACCCCGATCAACACGACCCAAAATTCTGGAGAGAAACATAAAGACATATAAACCCTAATTCTTACTAATCCTCTTCATAAAAACATGTCCTAAGGTTTCTAATCTTGTAGGTTTTCATTAAGACATCATTAATGATTATCTAGGGTTTCATAACATGATTTCAACAAGATTATTTCAGGTTCAATCATAAAGAATTTTACAAGATTATTAGACATGTTTTCCTTTTACAATTCTATGATTTTATGCAAAACTTATGTGTAATCATGGTGACACAAAGAATGAATTCAAAGGAACATGGAATACCTTAGAGAATCAAGAATGGAGAGGATCACAAGAACGAGAACACCAAAGAATTAAAGCTAAGAATCACACCAAAAACACCAAGGCTTGAATAACTCTACCCGAATCACCAATTTCTACACCACCTTCTTCTTCTTGCAAATTCTATAGATGAACACAAGTTTTGGAGTAAAATTTTTGAGAGAGAATGGTGAGGGAGAGGGGATAGAGCCGGCCATATATATGAAGAGGAGAGGGGACAAAAATTTCTTATTCTTTTAGAAGATTTCAAAAGATTTGCTCTAATCCTTTTACACTTAATACTTAAAATAGGTCGTGTAAAAAAAATAAAGATATCATATTACTAACAAGGAGGGGCCGACCATATCTTCTTAAATAAGAAAAAATATATTTTTTTATTAAATACCTTATGTTATCTCTGCTACATATAAAGGAAATTTGTAAAATGTTGAAAAACCTATATTTTAGGAAATGTTGAAAGTTGAAACTATCTTTGGTAATGTTGAAAGCTTTGCACCATACACCAACCGAATCACATCTCTACATATATGTTGAAAAGTTGAATTGTTGAAAAGTTGAATCTATGTTAGGCAATATTGAAAAATTAAATCGATATGCTGTCAAAACCGAATAACTCATAACTCATTAGTGAATGTATATATGCTAAGTTTTTAATGTTGAATTTTCAAAATGTTGAAAACTTAATCATGAATTTTCAACATTTGTCTGAATGTTGAAACTTGAAAGTAATTTCGGAAATGTTGAATCTAATCTCGGAAATGTTAATCTTGAAACCTTGAAACTTGGAAACCTATTTTGGGAAACTTAATTTTGTTTTTGGAATGTTTGAGGATTGAAACTTATTGTTGGATGAATTGAAACTTATCTAAGGAATGTATTTAAGGGACGGGCTGGCAATGGTGCAATGACAATCAATACATGACTGGTAAAGGTGCAATTTGAAGTTATGCATCGATAGTGAATCAGTCCAATATATTGCTGGAAACCCCATACATACAACACACACTTTTTTCTCTATCTAAACCCTAATACACAAACTGTTGCCACCATGATCTTATCGCCGTCGTCATCTGCGAATTCGCCACCATCTCTTGTTGGTTTAGGTGGTTTCAGGTAGTTTTGGATTGTGGTATTGGTTGTTGGTGTGGGTGGCGTTTGTAGTTGATGGTTTTCGGCTGTCTATCACCATCTTGCGGTTACTCTATCATCGTATCGCGGAGGTTTTTGGGTATACATCGTTCGATATGCGTGCAGAAAAATGTTTATAAGGTTTGTTCTTTTTTTGGCCTATTTTTGAATCTTTTGAAATTTGTTAAAATCCAATTAAATTGAAAAGGGATACCTGTTTGCAAAAATATAATTTCTTCATGAAGAATCAAGACATGCGGTTGTATGAAATGCACTATTTCTTCCCGAAGAACCAAGACATGTGGTTGTAACAAAATATGTGAAAGTTAAATAGGATTACTGCCTTAGAAAGATCATTCTTCGAGTAACAACAGAGAAGTTCTATGATATTTGAAGTAAAGGTACTCTCTTAATCGATCCTTAAACCCTTTCTTAACGTTCGATTTTGTTTCTTTTCTTTAAATTTATGCCGACGCACACACAACATTGATCTGGATACAAGGCTACTGTCAATTTTTACTTCGTTCTTTTTTTTCTTTGTTGGTCCTAATATTCTGTTTGTATCACAACTATATTGTTATCTCGGCTTGGGGTGGCTGTTATCTCGGCTTATGTAGCCGGCTTACGGATTATTTACATTTGGGCTTATTTTTTGGAAGCTCACTTTTTTGGCTTATTTCGAGACTTTTTGGCTTAGCTAAGTTCATTACTACATAGGTAATCAATGTGTGGTTAACAATATGGTTTCCATTTTCTATAAAGGATATATAAAAGGGTGTTGTAGAAGAGACCAAAAGCATTGTTTATGCTGGAAGGTACTTACCTGAATTCAAGTAAGCGCAGATTGATGTGTGTACTTACCTTCCACCAAAAGGGTGTTGCTAACTTTAGTTCCCAATTGCACATTGTTTGTGCGCTTCGATAGGTGTCACCTTTGCAAATGACCAAAGGCAACACCTTTTAGTTCCCAAATGCACATTGTTTATGTGTTTCGATAGGTGTAACCTTTGCAAATGACCAAAATGCATTCGTCATCTTTATAGTTTGTAGTGAAATTGCAATGAATAAAAGGTTTATTGGTACGCAAACTGAGCACCACTTGGTTATTATATTACAAGTAGAGGGAGTTTTTAGTACGTTATGGACCACTTTCGCGTGCATCAAGTTCACGCTTTTTTTGTATTGGGCAAGTGTTTGTTGAGTTTGCAAAGCGTGATAAAACATGGAGTTTTGTATGTAGTTTCAGCACAACCCTTTGACACCTCACCCGACCTAATTTTCTTGCCGCCTTTAAAAGACTTATTCAGCATAGATACTAATTATGGTTTTTACTCTTTTTAAATTTCAGGAAACATTCATGTATTTTGTCTCACTAGACTTATCACAAGTGGCATTTAAAGATGAAAGCGCTGGCATGCTTTTGGTAAGGCATATCACATTTTTGTTGTGCAGATTTTGTGATATATAAAAGTAGCGTAATAAACTCATGTCTTTATTTTTTTACAGGCAAGCAAACGGCACATTCTTTTGCACTATTTGCGGTTGTAACAGTTGCAATATTGCACTTTCAATATGATGCTTTGCTGATGTTGATGGTTGACTGGTTGACACTTTCAAATAGAGTAGTACAGGTAGTTAGTGTATTAGGATCTCTCAGCGAGCTGTTATGCATTTTATCGGGAGCTACCGGGTGCGGTTAGTACAATGGTTTGTGTCTAATTTAGTCCGACTATATGGTAATTGGTAACAGACCACCTTTAATTAAGTATTGTTTTTTATGGCTAGCATTTAAAATGATGCAACTGCTGGAGCAGGTACCAATGAAAGGCCGAGTGCACCGACTATTGACTCTTGCAGGGACAACGTCGACAGACACTACAGTCGTCAATGTAAGCTCAGCAATCCAAGTCTACTGGAATCGTACGCCGCATTATTATTACCTTTTTTTAATTCCTTCAATTTTTTAGGATTGTGCAGCTATACTTTTAGAGTATATGTGTCGGGGGCCTGAGATCAAGTATGTCACCATTGTGGTGCGCTTTTTTGGTACAACGCATGGCTAACGTGTCTTATTAAATATTGGAAGTATATTTTAGGCTCTGATTTGTCAGGTAACTATTTATTTATTTTCATAATATTGATTTACTGCTTAGGGGGTGTTTGTTTGATCTTATTTGTGGGCTTATGAACTAACGTGATTTTGGATGTACGTTGCTAACTGATGCGTTTTGATCGGTGTACAGTGTGCAGTTAGCAACTGATGTGTGTACTTACCTTCCACCATAATTCAAGTAAGCGCCTCAAAGATTTAATGGCCGAATTGGGAAATATACCAACTAAATTTCATCCCTCATAAACAATGTGTGATCGCTGAATTATGTTGGGTAATTATATCGAGCTTCACTTCATGGATGCCAACAATTTACCAGACCCAAATATTTGATATCAGTATCATCAACTAAATAGTCATGTATTAGCAAATAGTCATGTAAATAGTCATGTATTACATTATAGAGCACATAATAACATATCTTGTGCCTTCTATATATATAACAAATGCTGCTCAGGATACACCAAATAACCAGATGGCCAGTTAATAATAATTAATTAAACCTTTTGCTTTTCACTATTTTGAGGACTGCCTTAACTTCTATGGATATTGTTTCCAATATTAGATGTCGAACATGTCAGCCATGATGCCATCACAACCAATTGTGCCTCGGATGCAGGTTAGCCTTTTAATAGCTTCATCCTGCATTAATCATATATTATGTGCTCTATAATGTTTATTTTTTGATAGTTTGGACTATCTGGTGGCAACCGCACTCTTAATTCCCAAAATATGAGCGACATCATCTTTCTGGACCTGAACCACCAGAATCATTAAAATGCTCTTAATGAGGTTAATCAACATGAAGCCGACCCACCTGAACCTGATTTGATTCCACAAGACCAAAACCCTCTAAACGATCTGTTACCACTGCATTTTATTACAAATTAAATGATCCATTTAGATCCGGAAAACGATGTGGTGGCTGAGCTAAAGCTGGACGACTGCGTCCGAATGTTGAATAAAGAACGCGGCCTGATATCGAAACTATCAATTTCGACACTTATTTAAAGGTTTGATTTTTTAATTTTAATTTTAAATGGATTCTCGCTTCTGGTTTGATTTTGTGGATGACGAAGCTACGGAATGTCTTTTTATGATATTTTATCAAAAAACAAATTATGTTATAATCTAGCTATTATTATTTTCGTTTTGCTTATGGTATATCTCTTTCTTATGACCAAATTTTTAAATTCATGAAACATTGATTCACAAGTATATTATTGTATTGGAGGACACTAAATAGTATGTATCCACAGCCTACCGAAAGAGAATAAGGCATACCATGAAAAGTTATTTTGATCTGTTTAGGTATGGCACGTCCCATTAACTTGAGTAATCATAGTATCCTACTTTTGGGACTCTAATTTTCCTGATAAAGTTTATAATAAGTTACGTGAAACCCCAATTTTTTAACGGAAAAGTCACACATCATTATAGACACACAATGAAAAATTTAATTCATTGGTGTCCCAATTGTTTTTAAATTTATATCGTGTTATTTACGTCTTGGTCGGGATACTATGAAGAAGTCAGAACAAATCCATAAGTAGTATAACATTTAAACACAAAGTCCATATCCCTTTCCTTTTGTCGTAATAAGTAATCTCATCTTAAGTTGATGTTTTAAGCTTATTATTGGAATAAAACTCGATTACAATCCCTCGAGTTACATTCTGCTTTTGATATAGAATAAGCGATATTGGGTGTGGGGGGAACTAGGGGGAGGGGGGGGGACATTGGGGGGTTTGGATGGGGGGGTTGTGTAACTTAAACTTCTCTATTTGGCAAACCAGTACTCCCAACGTGTGAGATGCTGTTTATGCCAAATGAAATACGTCACTTATGCTCATCATAGACTTAACCGTTGCCGATATATACCCTCGAGTCGTATACAGCTAGATCAGGTATCGTCCTTCCTTATGTCAGACTACAAGTACATCTCTCTACAGAACATCTCAGCAGCGCACATTCCAAAAGCCGACGGGTTGAGTTGCAACAGTAGAGCAGTCTACACAAGATGCTCTCTTGATTTATATAATGTGAATGTTTTTATAGCTTTCCCATTTTAACTTCAAAAGAAAGGGTCACTCAACTTTGTGGCAAATAAATAGACCGTAGGAGTTGATACCAGGTATATTGATGAGCAATTGCCTATTAAAAAACCATCAAGTTTCTCAAGCGATGTATAAGAGTGTTTAGAAAGTGTGTTTTTATTTTCAATTTCTTATGGTGAAAGAATTTTAATTTATTGTAAGTTTTGCTCTGTTTTAACTCTTCTTTTGGTAAAGTTTGACTGCATCAAACTGGTTTCTACTTTTTTTTTTGGGGGTTGCTATGTGGCAAACAATTGGTTGTTTATGACAATACTTTGTATGTTGTGACTAGTAGCTGTATATCGGGAGGGTCGGTTGACTTTGTATGCACTATAGCAAACAATAGGGTTGTGTGATTCCTAGCGAAGATATTTAACCGTAGCTGAGGAGATATGTTATCTGACTGTTTAAAAATACTTTCTTTAATAAATATTTGGAGCAATGAAAACTGAGATATTGCGGTGTGGCGAGCGGTCTGTTGGACCTAAGTGAGTTCAACTAAATACATTTACATGTTTGGACTCGTTATCAGTTTTCTCATTTGGTTGCATTTATGTATAATCTAGACTAGACATCGTTTGTTTCAATACGGTGACATTACAGACCTTGATGGTGTAGCTTATCATTGATCACTCAGTACTTATGCAGACTAATGACTGCATTGTTCTGAGTTTAAGATCTTGTTATTACACTGTAAATTAAGCACAGTCAGAATACAAAAAAAATTCTTTGTGGTTAATTTGGGTGATCTTTGTTGTGGACATATGCGAATAGCTATTGACGAAAGAAATACAACCGAGGACCTTCCAATTAAGTATTTTACTGTCACACAAGTAGGAGATCATTTTCCAACATAACGCCTTTAATGTCCTGAGGTATTAGGATCTGTAGAATTTCATCATGCCATTTCTTACATAAGACCTATGCGACTATGAACTTTGTGTGGTCATAATTACGTCGAACAGGTACAGATCACAAATATTGCAATGAGATAACTTGTTAACATAAATTAACCCCATCTGGGCGGGGCTTTGCACTATTTACACGTATAAGTACCCACTGTCAAGAATCGAAGAACGAGAAGAATGATGAAAGAGGGATATACATGACTAACACAAACACGGACAAGACATTAGGACCAAAAACGACAGACACTGTCTCAAAAATGTTTTTATAACTGAACCCGGCCCACGGTTGCCGGAGTTAGTTTAGCTAGTGTTTAACACTATATATATATAATAATAAATAAAACATGATATATGTTGGCCTAACGAAATACTGCTTAATAGTTAATTAGTTGACATGGCGGCGCAACCGCATCAAAATGGACATTGCAACCCAAGATGATATGTATTTTCAAAATTAACATTAAAAAAATGTCCTATTAGAAGGCTTGAACCTGGGGACATTTGTTACAAATAAATGCCCTAGCTGAGTCGTCACTTTAAGCCAAGTGCTTTGATTTTGCGTCATCCTATGTGAAAACTATAAGGTTATATACAAACAGACAATATAGCGCGAACACACAATTCCTTAATCCCTTAAAGGAATTACTAACACACCCAAACTCATCCTGATAATCTTTTAAATACTTTTTCCACCATATCGACAAAAATATATAACTACGAACCCTAATACCCATAAACCACCTTCTTCATCCCCACAACACCCCTAATATACTTCCATGCCTTACAAGAGATGTGCGTGCTAAGTGGAGCCTTCAGCTTCGTCAATATTAGCAGCAGATGGTTTTAAGTTCAACAAAAGTAATGGTGGTTTTGCAATCATTAAAAAAAATGTAATAATCATAATATAAATGTAATGTAAAGCCATTATACATATATCAAGCTCTGATGACGTTTATTGGTTTGGTAAATGTAACAAACTCATACCAGCCAAGGTCCGGGTAGATTTGAGTTAAAATGAGGTATACATTGACATATACTACGCACAATAATTGTTTATAAGTAACACAAATGCTATGACAATGGTTGAATGTTATACTGTTTCGTGTGATCACATATTTGGTTATGAACAACCTTATGAAACAATCCCTTTTTCATAAAGTTTACAACAAATCAGACATAGAAAATTATATTATATAAAAGGGAGAAAAGGTTTATGTGAATAAAAAGCAGGATTGTGAACATAATTAACAGAATATAGGTTCTTGAATTATTTATGTTAGAAAGTGATAGGGTTTTCAACTTTTTGAAGAGAAAAGTCAAATAATCGTGGGGGAGGTGGTGAGAGAGGAACATTGTTAGGGCTGAAAGTAGATTCCCATGACAACAAGCTAATGCAATATCATGTGGACAGCGTGCGGAGCAACTTTTGCATTGAGCCGAGGTATCCAATAAGTATTTATTATCTAAATGTGATGGTTCGAGACATTTATCTAAGGTCTACCGTGGTACGCTACAGAGGGTCCTGGGAGGCACCTATACGTATGAGACCGCCCTAGGAAGGTGTGTGTATAGAACGCCTTAGTAGGACTGGGCGAGTGACAGCACACTCAAGACTTGACCGGCACGCGGCTCGACAAAAAACACATATAAAGCTAGGCATTTTATACTAGATATTTTCACAGATAAGACACACAAAATGGGAAGGAGGTGTGCGATCGCCTTATGACAGAAAATTCGACTTCCTTTAAATGTGCTGCGTTGCGATTATGATCCTATCGCGCCACAAAATACAACTAATTATCCTCGAATTTTCTCCTTTCATCCGATCACTGTGTGTATAATTATTTTCTCGATCCAAAAGTATCACGGGTTAGGGTGGTGTGTGGGGGGTGGAGGGGAGTTTTTTTAGTGCTTGTTAGTTAACTGAGTATAATTATCAAGAATAAGTTTCCTTAGTTTGTTCATGGTTTATAGTCATGTTTCTGAATTTTGTTTGTTGAAGGGATTAGTATAGAAGGCGGATAGTCGGGAGAATGTCAAGTTTCTGGTCCGTGCAATTGCAACTGCCATAATGAGGTTCCTTTTGAGTATTCTAATTTTGGTCCGTCATTTTTATTAGTTTGCCCATAAATCCATTTATGAACAAATTTTTTTTTACTTAATTTTTGTTTGTCTTCTATATTCTAGGGAGTCTGAAGAACCAGTAATTGATGCTGAGAAGAATGTGGAGTCTAAGAAGCCTATTGCACAGGAAGGTGTAGTCGATTTAGCAGACTTAGATTTGGACATCGGGCAAAACTTATACACAACAATCCAGTTGTAAATGAGAAGGTCGTCGTGGTAGCTATCTGGTTAGGTAATTCTATTCAATATCCGTCGCATATGATTAATTTTTCTGAATAATTAGTTTATATTCAGTCGTGTTGCTTATTTTTAAGCTGATTAGTAGTTTTGAATATTTTAAGGTTTGTGTAACTTTAGGAAAATGATGACCGTAAGTATCTTGCTTTTTAGCCTTTCGCAAATGAAGCAAAGGACTCTTTCATCTTAAATTAGTCTGATATTTATATTGTCGGTTAATAATCTAGCTACAAGAAGCTGAAAGTGCGGTTTTTTCATGTTGCTTTAGAGATGGCGCTAAGAAGTTTGGTGGCTAAAGTAGCTTTTACAGCAGTGGTAGAAGCAATAGCAAAGATCTTTGGTCATGTGCTTAATCCAACGGGACATAAAACAGAAAACAAGATCTTGCGCCAGCCTTTCAAAGGTGAGAAGGCTGTAGCATGGTATCTGCCTGATATCCGGAAGGAAGACCCCACGATCGTGGCACTCAAAGAAAAAGAGTAATCTTTTTGGCATCTTCGAGCATGTTTAAACAGGGTCCGTCGTCGTGTGGATAATGTTTGCTATACCTTGTGGTGTGTGGTAGCCCAGATCCAAGTATGTACAAACTTACAAATCTGATGTTATTTGATTATATTTTCGTTTCGGTACTTTATCTAAATGAACCACATTTTGTGCACTGAAAACATCAATAGCAAACATGACAAGGACGAGGAGCATGAAGTCATTCTTGTCCATATTATCAGAGTTGGACTTCTTTGATCAAGGTGCTCCCGCCCTCAAGGAGGAGCTAGCATGTGCTTTAGAGGTACACGATATTGTTGATGTGACTTGATTCTATTTATTTTATTGGTAAACGTAAACCAATTGCTGGTTTTCCCTCAGTGTTTTGCATCCACCCAAGAGCGGCAAGGTGAACAACTTCGGGTTGATAGGCAGTGCATCCTGGTCACTGCCAGTGAGGCATCGACTCATCCTACCCACCAAAGGCTAAATTATGTGCATATTTCAGCAGATGCTGAGTTCCTGGCCGCTATGTTGGCTAAGGTAATTTTTTGTTCCTGATTCATTGCTTTTTAAAGAGGACACCAATCCACTTACTTATTTTCTTTTTGTTGTCAGTCGTTTGTGCCACTCTCAGTGATATGCCGGAATGGGCTTCCCAGGATGCGGGATATTTATACTGCGGTAAGTATGTCCTAAATATCTTTGGCTTTTTTGGTTTTAGTCAGACCGTGCACATCTCTTATTTCTGTCTACATGCAGGGAAACAACTTTAATCAAACTTATGGGGATTTTGCGATAGATTTAGAGCATCTCAAGTTGGAGAAAGATCAAGAACATAAGTTTCCAGGAAGAAAAAAAGAAAGGAGATGGCCTAACTTAATTTGTTAAACTTTATTACCGTATCTTTTGTTAGTTAACAAGGACCGGGCAGTGTTTCGGATTGTGTTTCTTTTGTTAGTTTGTTGCGCATAATCTTAATTTATGTCTAAGGCACTTATGGATATGTAGTTTCAACTGGTAACCACACTGCCCTGTAAAAACTAACATATTTTGCAGAACCATTGTAACTAAACCAAACTCACCTTCTGGCCTAAGCCTATAAGCAGGGACCTTCTGACCTTAAACC
>BQNB010157336.1:0-15162 GCA_026074375.1 Tanacetum coccineum | reverse complement strand
AACAGTAGTTGTACAAGTCGATCATTGTGAAATCGAGTTTTGAAAACAAAACGAATGGTAAAAGGGTATGTTTGTGTGCGTCGGAGTCAAAGAAAAAGAAACAAGGAATGGATACTTTTAAATTTTGGTTGTGGTGGTGAATTTATTTTGAAGTCTAATGCTTATTTGAGGGCTTATTTTTGAAGTTTGCTTAAAAATAAGCTCATTTGAGGCTTATTTGAATACTTTTGGGCTTATTCGGTTTTGGGTCATGTTTGGTTTGGGCTCGGCCCAAACCAACCCACGAGGTGGGCTTGTGCTAGTCTCGGCCCAATAAGAGAAAGGGCTTGGCCCATTTGATTTTTTTGCTTATTTTCGGCTTATAGCTTATTTGGCTTATGGCTTATATAAGTTTTGGCTTATGTTTCGGTTTATGACTTATTTGGTTCGAGCTTATGGCTTGTTGTGGTTTCGGCTTATATTTATGGGGCTATAGCTTATTTGATCGACTTATATTTGGCTTTGGGCTTATTTGTTTTCGGCTTATATACTCGAGCTTATGGCTTATTGAATTCGGCTTATATATGCGAGCTTATAGCTTATTATTTTGGTTTATATATAATGAGCTTATAGCTTATTATTTTGGTTTATATATAATGGGCTTGTAGCTTATTGGGTTTCGGTTTATATAATGGGCTTATGGCTTAATGGGTTTCGGCATGTGTTGAGCTTATGGTTTAAATGGGGTTTCGGCTTATATAAAGGGCTTATAACTTAAATTGTTTCGACTTATGTATTGGGCTTATAGTTATTTGGGCTTCGACCCATTTGACGAGGCATATTGGGTTTCGGTTTATAACTTGGACTTTTAATATAACCTAAACTTTTAATTCCTGGGTTGGACTTAAATATATGAATAATGGATTTTGGACTCAAATTTATTTTGAAGTGGCAAGATGGATTTATAGAAGCTAAATGACTAATATTTCGCTTTCGGTCCCAATAAAAGGAAATTTGATAAAATTGGATACTAAAACGAATGGGTGGATTTATAATAGCTGCAGAAGTGGAAAAGACTTAAGTGAACGGTTTTTGGTCACGTTTGGATAAGCACGTTAAAAGTGTGAACTTTTTGGCATTTTGTCGGAACTTTTAGAAAAATTAGTGGAAATAATTATTTTATGTCGACTCGACTGAAATACAAAACTGACTTTTTATAAACATTAAGTGTTGAGATTAAATGATTTAATCTCGAATATAATAAGACGATAGGATTTTTGTTATACTTACCCCGCGTAGCCCAATAAAAAGACAAAATAATAATAAAATATTATTTTATTCTATTTTATTAAAAGTATTTGTAATATATATCTATATATATACTTAATATATATATATATATATATATATATATATATATATATTTATGCGTATCGTATCGACCTCGAGATGCTTATTCGTTTATTTCAATCTTTGAATTCTCGCGTTTTCTCGTTAGATTTTCTTGGGTCGTTTGGTTAGTTGTTTCGTTTCCATTATTGGCTATGCTCTGAGTATTCGGTATTGATGTCGCACTTAGCCTAAGTGCATTGAGTCGTTTTGCGTAACCACCACACAACCATGCTTTTGGATAAAGGTTTTGAAACAAGGGTAAAGGTTTTGTAATGGGGATACGAATTTGGAAATAAGGATAAGGGTTTTGTGAAAACGGATAAGGATTTCGTGTGAGTAAAAGACGAATGCTTGTACAATAAGATGACTTTGTACAAATATTTATGGGATAAAATTTATGCTAGGTCGTGGTCGGGTACTGCTGTGCGTGCGTCTAGATTATTTGTGCATTGCTTGTTGTGATTTGTGCGGTTGCTATCTGTTGTTATTGAGGTGAGTTCTCGTAGCCCCACTTTTTACTGTTTTTCCGTTGGGGGAAAATGATACTCAAATGTGTTTTGAACTGATTTTTGAACTGTGCGAAATGTAAATTTGTTTTTGGGACAAAATATGTGCTTATGACTGCTATGTGAATATATGTTGTGATTTTACTTGCATGTACTGTGTTTGGCATGTCAAGGGTTTTGATTTGATTTGCATGCATTGCGATGCATGGCAAGGTTGATTGGCAATGATTTGCATGTCTATTGTGGTCCTGCCCTAATATAGTGCTCCAGCTGGTAGGCCCTTTATGTGCGTAAGTGACATATTGTGCTACATGACTAGCGGGGATGCTAGGGCATGGTGATCGACTAGCGGGATGACTAGGTCGTGTTACATGATTAGCGGGGATGATAAGACATGGGTTGATTGCATATATTCACTGTCATATTGTACTATTGTCCACTGTTGAAATATTGGCACAACTTTTGGTTTGGAGTCAAACCTACGAGCTCACCAACATTATTGTTGACGTTTTCAAGTATCATTTTCAGGTGTGTTGTTAGCAAAGGTAAATGAGGAGTAACTGGGACCAAAGCATGAGTACATTTGGGGGGTTATTGAAAGAAAATTGTTTGGCTTTTTCCAAGGATGTGAAATTATAAACTTTTGTAAATAACTTTTGTAAAAATGTATGGTATGATCTTGTATCTTGTGCAATGTGAATCACTATGTCGCATTCTCGTATTTCTGCCACTGACGGGGTGTGACATATATCCATGTAGACCAGTTAGAGCTTTAAGGTCAACATCTGCAGCGGAAGAAGGTGACACAGTGTTCGATGCCAAGAGTTCATCACTTTATCTAGCTAGGCGGTGAAGAGGCTTTCATCCAGAAGGAAAAACCACAAGTAAAAAAAGACGGGTACGTGTAATGTGCACAAAACTTTATGGCTCTATCATAGTTATATACTTTTGTGATTTGTGGATCAACATCAATTCATCATCACAGGTCGAGAGAAAAAAGCCATCTTAGCGTATTCTAGTAATTATGGGGGATCAACAACGTCTAAAATCTGGAGCTGCCAGAGGTACACATTAATTATTTCCCAAAACGTGACGATTAATTAAAGCAATTTGACGATGACGAAGAACAGAGGGTTATTGTTCTAGTTTAGTGTATGAATCATAACATTTTAGCAATTTTTAGAGAAATTACAAACTTGACCCATTTTGGGTGGTTTGCTAAATATAGGTTCATTTTGATATAAACTTTTGAAAATGTTTACATTTTTTAATAGGTGCCATATCACACGGGTCAAATTGGTAATTGTTTGTTAGAACAAACTAGATGAGCCGGCCCAATTGTATAGATGGACCGTACCCATTAGGTTATAATAGGTTACTTAGTCTGTAAGATATAGTATTAATATAAATACATATACAATCCAATGTACAAAAACACAACTACAATTACAATAATATATACCCTTTGAGGGTTTATATAGTATTAGAGCCAAAACCCTAAACAACCCTCTTTTTTTTTCGGCACAATTCCGGTTATTTTTTTCAGCCGCCACAACAACCCCACACTTCTCATCACCTCATCGTTGCCGCCGCCGGCTGCAGTCGTAAGAAACAAAAACAAAAAAACAAAAAGTACTATTCACCGATTTACTGTTCATCGGTCACTATTCACCGGAAGTTACTGTTCATCAGTAAAAAAAGGAGGAATATTACTATGGCTATGATTTCAGCTTTCACCACGGTCGATAAAACGGCTCACAACTCTCGTAAGTTCGCTTTTACCCTTTCACCCACAAATTATGGTTATTAGAAAACTATGATTGAACCATTCCTCATCACAAACAATTTGATGGGTTATGTGGATGGTTCAATACCGTGTCCATCAATAACCTTATGCGTTACCGATGATGCCACTTTTCTAAAGGAAAACCCTAATTTGGGTCTCCAACGATGCCTACGTTCGTATGCTAATCATCTCTGCAATCTCAAAAGCATCTTTTCGCCATGTTCAAGGTACAACTTCTTGTGATCTTTGGTTGTCCCTTGAAAAGGCTTATGCACCTCATTCCACATCTAGGGAATACACTCTCAAAACACAACTTCTGAGAATAGAGATGCACGGTGATGAAACTCATGATGCTTATCTTAATCGTGCTCAAGAATATGCCGATGCACTCGCCGCCATCGGTGAACCTGTAAAGGATAAAAATCTTGTTATGCTTGTTGTCTTAGGTTATCGTGAAGAATATATCGATCTTAAAACTACACTCACTGCCCGTCAAAGTCCAACTGCATTTAGCGAGCTTCATGCACTCCTTAGTGATCATGATTATATGCTTGGAAAAACTCGTGCACGTGCTCCGTCCATCACTTCATCTTTTGCTGTAAACTACGCAGTGGGCTCACCAAGCATGCTAGAAGCTCGTCAAGCTCAACTTTTAGAGCTGACTGCTCAATTAAGTGCTCTTGGATTCCAAGTCTCACCCATCACACCATCTGGTCCACAAGCCTTTTATGGTGCTCGTTCAAACAACAACAACAACAACAACAGGAGTAACAATAACAACAACCGTGGCAATTACAACAACTCTCGTGGTAACAACAACCGGGGTCGTGGTAATGGTCTTTGGTTTGATTGGGCATCTACCCAGAACATAATATACGGCACATGCAATAGATGCGGTATTGGTCACATTCCATCATAGTGTCCTAATTGTGACCCTTCTACTATTCGCACTCGGCCATCCGCTAACTTTGCAAATACCCGTGCTCAATCCTTTAATGCCTCTGCAAATTGGCATTCAGACACCGGAACAAACATTCACGTGACACCTGATTTGGCAGTAATGGACACTTCGGAGGCATATTATGGTGATGACGCACTTCATGTTGGCAATGGTAAGGGTCTTCCTTTTCTTCATATTGGTTCATCTAAAGTTTACTCACCACAAAAAATATTTTCTCTCAAAAACATTCTTCACGTACCAGAAATCTCCCATAATATCCTTTCTGTTCAAAAATTTTGTCATGATAATGATGTCTTTTTTGAATTTCACAATTCTTATTTTGTTGTGAAAGACGAGTCTACACACACCACTCTTCTCACCGGCCCCAGTAAACACGGTCTCTACACCATCACTCTTCCTCAACTTAAGTCGATCAACAAAGTATCTTTTTCGGCTGTACGAGCTTCCCCAACCATTTGGCATAGGCGTCTTGGACATCCTCATCAAAGTCTTTTGCGTTCTATGCTTTCTAATTTTTCTCTTCATGTTACAAATAAAAGTCTGTCAAGTTTTTGTAATTCTTGTCCACTGGGAAAATCTTCAAAACTACCTTTGTTAGAATCTGGATTTCGAAGTAACAATATTTTAGATTTGGTTTATTGTGATGTTTGGGGTCCCGCGCCTTTGTTATCTTTTAAAGGTCATAGATATTTTATGTTGTGTGTTGATCATCATTCTCGTTACATGTGGATATATTATTTAGCTCAAAAACCTGATGTGTATTCCACTTTTAAATCATTTGTGCAAATGGTTGAACGTTAATTCACAACAAAATTAAAGAATGTTCAAACCGATTGGGGTGGTGAGTTTCGCAATTTAGCTTTGTTTTTCTCTTCGCTAGGAATTATTCACCGGTGATCTTGTCCTCATACAAGTGAGCAAAACGACTTTGTTGAACGTCGCAATCGCTATGTTGTGGAGACCGGTCTTACTCTTCTTGCTCAAGCATGTGTTCCTCAGCATTTTTGGCATTATGCTTTTAATACTGTTGTTTACCTAATCAATCGTATGCCCTCTCGCACATCGACAAACAAGTCACCTTTTGAACATATATTCAAACGGTCTCCTGACTACTCTTTTCTTCGTGTCTTTGTGTGCCTATGTTTTCCCCATCTTCGTCTGTACAATCGTCACAAAATGGATTTTTGTTCCACTCCGTGTGTCTTTCTTGGCTACAGCCCCTCCCATCATGGATATCGTTGTCTTGATATCTCTATCGAGCATCTTTATATTGCTCGACTTGTTCGTTTTAATGAAGCACAAATTCTCTTCGATATTCCTAAAACAACTTCCCCACCCCCTTAAAAAACATCTCCCTATTACTCCTCAGAATCACCTTATGTAATTCCTACTACTGACCATCCAAGTCCAACTTCACCACGCTCACCGATTTCATCTCCATCATCAGTTTCACATTTGAGTCCAACTTCTCAAACTTCTCCCGAGTCTTCTAATGGTCAACTATCTCCCGTATCGACTACATCGATACCAACACCACCACCACCCACACCACCACCACCACCTCCCATCACTGGGCAACGTCCTGCAAATCTTTGTCAAAATCCCAAACAACGGGTTCCCTACAATCCTTCGGCAAATCATGCTACCGTCCTCCCCACTACCATCACTGAATCAAACTCGTTTACCGTTGCCAACAACTCTCCGGAGTGGTTTCAAGATATGAAAGCAGAGTATGATGCTTTCATGAAAAATAGAACGTAGTCTTTAGCACCTCGTGCTTCTACTACCAATGTTGTTGATGGTAAGTGGGTATACAAGTTAAAATGGGACAAGAATGGTGCTAACATTCGTTACAAAGCAAGATTTGTTGCCAAAGGTTGTCGACAATAACCAGGTATTGATTTTCATGAGACATTTAGCCTGGTTGTCAAATTCGAGCTGTTTTATCACTTGCGGTTACTAACGACTAGCCACTACGCCAGTTAGATATTCAAAATGCATTTCTTCATGGAAATCTTAAGGAACAGGTTTATATGAAACAAACTTCGGGCTTTATTGATCCACAACGACCAAATCATGTATGTTTGCTTTATAAGTCTCTTTACGGCTTAAAGCAGGTCCCACACGCTTGGTTTGAGCGCCTCTTTAAGGCTCTCTTCGATCTCGGTTTTAAAGGCTCTAAAACGGATCCATCTTTGTTTATTTATTCGCGTGGAGACACACTTTTGTACATTCTGATATATGTGGATGACATCATTGTTACAGGTAATAACAAGGGCACTATCAACAATATAATTTGTCAACTTGGATCCGCTTTTGCATTAAAAGATCTCAGGCCACTTAACTACTTCTTGGGTATTGAAATTGTTCCGCATATGCCCGGCATTCTCCTATCTCAAAAGAAGTATATTTTGGAGCTATTACAAAGTGTTGGTCTTTCTAACTGCAATCCCGTGTCTTCTCCCATGGTTACCTCGAGCTCACTCAGTTTAGATGACAGTACCGCTTTCTCTAATCTAGTAAAATATCGACAAGTAGTGGGTTCTTTACAATATGTTACCCTATCTCGGCCTAACATAGCTTTTGCTGTTAACAAGGTATGTCAATATATGCATGCTCCGATCGAGAATCATTGGTCTGCAGTTAAACGGATTTTACGTTATCTTCATGGTACGTTTGAACATGGTATGCTCATACGTCATTCTTCTGGTTCTACCCTTCAACCTTTTATTGACGTGCTATGGAAAGGTAATCCTGATACTTCTCTTGAAGCTTTCTCAGATGCTGACTGGGCTGGAGATTCAGATGATCGACGGTCCACCGGGGGGGGGGGGGGCTATATAACTTGGTTCAAACCTTATATCCTGGACCGCTCGTAAACAACGTACGGTTTCACGTTCCTCTACAGGAGCTGAATACAAAGCACTTGCTGACACCATTGATGAGCTTACATGGCTTCAAGCTCTTCTTCATGAGCTTGGTATCCGTTCATCTTCAACTCCTATACTATGGTGTGACGATCTTGGTGCAACATACTTGTCAGCTAACCCTATCTTCCGTGCGCGCACAAAACACGTGGAAATAGACTATCACTTTGTTCGGGAAAAGGTTGATCCAGGAGATCTTCGAGTTCAACATATATCTACACATGATCAAATTGCAGATATCTTTACAAAGCCATTACCAACTCCTCGATTCCTCGCAGGTTGTTGCCCGTCCTTAGCTTGCGGGGGCGTGTTAGAACAAACTAGATGAGCCGGCCCAATTGTATAGATTGGCCGTACCCATTAGGTTATGATAGGTTGCTTTGTCTGTAAGCTATAGTATTAGTATAAATACATATACAATCCAATGTAAAAAAACACAACTACAATTACAATAATATATACCCTTTGAGGTTTTGTATTTTCTTTTTTTTTGGTATTTGTTATTTAAGAGACACATGCTAAATTTTAGCTATTTTATTTCAGATACAAAGCCTCCATTTCTAGACTGGAAGATTGTGTTTATAAAACAAGCACAACCCCATTTGCTTCTAAAGGGTGACTCGTCCGATATGGCTAAGATTTCAAGAAAGGTTCCAACTTCCAATCTTGTTCGTAAAGTTCAGGAAAGACAAAGTATGAGTATTGAGAAGTCTGCAAAGCGAAGTTGATTTCAAAGGAGATGCAAAATTTGCCCAAGACATGAAAACGGGTGCAGTAAGTAATTTGGCAAATTCAAAATCACTATCAGAACAACGTCATTACCTCCCACTATTTTATGTGCTAGATGATTTGTGCTATTTAATTACGTGTAACCACAAAAACCTGAATATTCTTCTGTCAAGTGTTAATATGTGGAATGTTTCAGCAAAATATAGGATTGTCTAAAAAGGAATATCAATATAGTATACACTATACAGTTTCTATCATAATAGGGCGTAATAAATATAGTGAAATCGAGTTTAGCTGGTTAATTGTTGATTTGTGTATATGAGTATATCACACTACGGTAATTGTATAAAACAAAAGGGAATGTTTGTATAAATTTTGAGCAAAATGTTACGTAGCTCCAGAGCTTTTTGTTATTTGTTTCGAGTCTTTTTAACACTAGCAGTTGCTACTTGATAAAAAAATGATATTTTGATTCAAAGTGACGTTTGAACTTATATATGACTATTTTGCAAAATAGGTAATACTAGAGAATCAAGTGGTTGTGGTTGTAGGCAAGAATTGTTATAGAAAAAGAAAACACAACTGACTCGGGTAACATTTCAGCTGCGAATATTATATGTTGGTTAACCAAGATTTGTGGCAGCTGCCAAAAGAGTTGCTGAAAAGATGGAAATAGAGCTTGGAGTTTTGGGTGGTTATGCTATTCGTTTTGAAGACGTCACTGGACATAGTACTAAGACTTAAAAACTATAACTTTATATTTTTAGAATATTATTAACTGTTTAAGGTACTAAAGTGTTCCTTTACGCTGTTCTGTTTATGAAATATGACAGATGGTGTCCTTCTGCGTGAAACATTGAAAGATGCAAATCGTAACAACTATGGGCAAGTTCTTCTTTAAAATAGCTAACCAATGGACAGGTCTGATGACGTATAGCTACTTGGGCCAGCGGGTTGCGGTTACCAGCACGCTACCCGCGGCTACGGTATCTTCACAAAATATCTTTAAGGGTAACCTAATTAAATAAGAGATATGCTTTACATATTTAAGTCATCAAGGATAACTCTGAATCCCTGCAATATCGGCAGCGACTTAGGCCGAAGGTTATGGAAACCCTAAGGAGTATCCGGCCTATAAAAGAAACGTGATTATCATCAATACAGGTATCTTACAAACCCTAAACACACTCGATTATTCTATCAGAAACCTATACTTACTCTCACGCCGGAGTCTAATCATGGGATCCGCTCCCACGATAAGGTTAACAGTGTTTATTTCCTTGTGCAGGGTCCTCCAAACAAGTTCACATGGTACAAGAACAAGGCACTCCATTCCCAAATAGTAGCCTATTCGGATCAAACAAGACCCGGCCTAACTTTTGTATCAACAAGTTGGCACCATCCATGGGACCTAACACTAGAAATTACTCTTAGAAAAATGAGCGCAATGGCTAACACAACCCCTATTGTGACCACTGTCACAAAATCTACAGTCAGAGAAAAGACGCCGAAAGATGCAGTTGTCATACCCAGGGTTAACATCCAGGATTTCTGTAAAGAGCATTACGAGGATATCCTGCCCGTCATTATGGACAAGATTCGTCGTGAAAAGCGAAAAGAAGTCCATGCCAGGCTGGACTTCGAAGAAAGTCCCACGAAAAAAAGAATAAGAGAAGGTTCTCAAAACTCAATTGCCAGAACCTTGTCCGCAAGGCACCATAACCCATCAAAGAGACCGAAAGCGCGAGACCGCTTGAGATACAACGATCGGTATGTGCTTGACTGACTAGGTCATCGAAGGCAAAACACGTTTGACCGACTCAGCGATACTTACTCGCCAAGCACAACTAAATCCGGACTGGGCAGGGCAAATTCCAGCGATCATTCTCGCGGTAGGAGCCACCCTCATGGGCGGGGCTCTCCTAGCAGAGACCGTCCTCGGAGCAGGGACTGCTCTCGCGGCGTCGAAGAATCATACGATCATACCTGCTCCTTCTACGGGACGGGAACCGAACATGGATACCGCTCCCGCGACATAAACCAAACATGTTTTCATCAGATTTCTTACGTTTTCATATGTTTTTTATGTTTTCGTCCGATTCTTACGTTTTTGTTCGATTTCTTTCGTTTTCGTCCGATTTATTACGTTTTCGTCCGATTTATTACGTTTCTGTTTTCTTACGTTTTCATCTAATTTCTTACGTTTTTGTTCGATTTCTTACATTTTCGTTTGTTTTTTTATGTTTTCGTCCGATTTCTTACGTTTTTTACATTTTGCCCATTTTTTTACCTTTTAGTTAGATTTCTTATGTTTTCGTATGTTTGTTTACGTTTTTATCCGATTTCTTATGTTTTCGTCTGATTTCTTACGTTTTCGTCCGATTTATTACGTTTTTGCCCGATTTCTTAAGTTTTCGCCTGTTTTTTACGTTTTCATCAGATTTCTTACGTTTTCGTCTGTTTTTTACGTTTTCGTCCGATTTCTTACGTTTTCGTTCGTTTTCTTGCGTTTTCGTCCGATTTCTTACGTTTTCGTTCTATTTCTTACTTTTTCGTCTGTTTTTTATGTTTTCGTCCAATTTCTTACCCTTCTGTTTTCTTTTGTTTTGGACGTTTTCTTTTGTTATTTTCACCCCTATCTTCGTTTTCTTACAATCTATAAAAACACAAAAAGAACGGACGAAAATGGATGAAAATGTAAGTAAACAGACGAGAACGAACGAAAACAAACAAAAACAGACGTAAATGTAAGAAAACGGACGAAAACGTAAAAAAGGACAAAAACGTAAAACATCGAACAAAAACGTAAGAAATCTGATGAAAACGTAAACAATCGGACGGCAACGTAAAAAACAGAGGAAAGCGTAAAAAACGGACAAAAACGTAAGAAACTGAACGAAAACGTAAGAAATCTGACGAAAACGTAAAAAACTAGACGAAGATGTTGAAAAACGGACGAAAACATAAGAAATCGGACGAAAACATAAAAAGGACGAAAACGTAGGAAATATGACGAAAACGTAAAAAAATGGACGAAAACGTAAGTAATCGGACAAAAACGTAAGAAATCTGACGAAAACGTAAAAAAAATAGACGAAAACGTAATAAATCGTACTAAAACGTAAAAAACGGGCGAAAACGTAAGAAATATGACGAAAACATAAAAAAACGGACGAAAACGTAAAAAACAGACGAAATTGTAAGAAATCGGACAAAAACGTAAAAAACAAACGAAAACGTAAGAAATCTAACGAAAACGTAAAAAATGGGGCGAAAACGTAAAAAACAAAAGGAAACGTAAGAAATCGGACTAAAACGTAAGAAAACGTAAAAAACGACCGAAAACGTAATAAATCGAACAAAAACGTAAGAAATTAGACGAAAACGTAAGAAATCTGACGAAAAAGTAAGAAAACTGGCGAAAAACGTAAAAAAATCAAACGAAAGCGTAAGAAATCGGATGAAAACGTAAAAAACGGAAAAAACCGACGAAAACGTAAAAAGACTGACGAAACGTATAAAACAGTCAAAAATGTATGAAAACACCATAATTTAGTGGGTCGACTTGACCAAACCTTTTGACCCATTTTTAAAACATGACTTGTTTGACCCATGACCCTTTTGACCCATGACCCAAACCGACCCAAACCAACCCATTTGCCACCTCTAATATCTTCTAAGGGTGATGCTATTGTTACACCCTTAGTATTTTTGTACCAGTAATACCCTCTAAGAGCACGGGGTATAGTTTCAAGCCGTAGGGAAAAAGTGGTGCCACATCAACACTTTTTCCCGTAACACCAATATCACTCTCCCTAGTTAACCCCAAAATTTTTGGTATTATGGGGACCCCACTTTTCCTACTTTTTTTAAAATTTATATATATAAAAAAACTTTATTAAACTTAAAATTTATATTTCAATAATTAAAAAAAACATTACATTAACTTGAAAAATATACATAAATTTAAATAAAAAAAATACATAAACTTAAATAAAAAAAACATAAACTTAAAAAAAACTTAAACTTAAATAAATTACGACAACAATTTAGAAATTAAAATATGTCGCCCGGGTCTTTTCTTTCAAAGCCTCGATCTTCGCCGCTTCCTCCGGAGCCATCCCGGTAGTGTCGAAAGAAAGAATCTTCAAATCTTTGTTTCCTTTTTGAATTTCGCAAACCGCGAGTCTTGCCGCTAGCTCGTGATCCATTGATTCTTTTTTCGCTTAACGGTCAATCAAAATTTGTTCTTGCATCAAATCGGCAACTCGGTTTTTGGACTAACTTGAATCTTTCGTGGAGCCCCGGATGGACGCGGTATGGCGTCGTCCCCAAACATTTCGGGTTCATCTCCGGTCAATTGTCCTCGGGTTCTTCGTGCTTTTGTCGACTCGGGGTTTTACCACTTGTATTTATCTTTCAAAAAAAGCCACGCACTTCGATGTCGAAATTCGACATTATTTTGATCACGAAAAAAAGTGAGCACAGGTATACAAATTGTCATCATTTTCGCCACTTAACGCGGTTGTTTGGTCGTAAATCGCGTTAAACTTTCCAACATCCTTATTCATCGGTGTCCACTTACCCGTCAACATATTTTTGCTTGGTTTCTTAAAACCGAGTTCTTCGGCACGCGTGTTATATACGCGAGGATTTTGTACCAAAAAGTTTCCCGAGCTTGGTCACTCCCATTTTTTGGATCTTCGGATATTTCTTCCGCCAAAAGTTTTTCATCCTCTTGGGTCCAAATGACTCGATCGGTTTTAGTTTCCCGAGGTTGTTTGCCCCGAGCTTGTTTTTTTGCACAAGATTTTTTTCGGTTTTGTTTGTTTGTCGAGGTGACTTCGACATCAACATCATCGGTGTCGGATTGTGGTGGTTGGGACGAATGGAGTGGGAATTGGGTCGGTTGGGTCGGTTGGGAATTGTTGAGTTTGAGATAAAAAAATTGAAATTGCTCGGGAGTACAATTAAGAAACGGGTTGGTGAATGGGTTTGGGATTTGAATGCTGGGGCGTGTTGGTGGTATTTGAGAGTTGAAGGAATTGGGGGATGATAGAGTAGGAGGATTTGACGAAGACGGCGAAATTTAGATGTTGTTGAAGTACTCGAGAATCCAATTGTTGGGATCCATTGGAGTTGATTAAAAAAAAGGAGAAATGTATATAAGATTGGAAGTATTATATAAAAGATTAAAAGTGATATATAAAAAATGGGGGTTGTATTGGGTATTTATATGGATTAAAGTGTGTATTTTTTTTACAAAAAACTAAAAAAGGGCTATATTTTTCAATTAATCCCACTGCCAACGGCTACTTTTTTTTAAAAAAAAAATACGCGAAAACGCGAAACGCGGTACAGCGTTTCGCGTTTTCACGCCGTGTTTTCCTGGACCATTTGGGCTGGGGATAACGGCGCGAGACCCCAAAACGCGACACGGGGTATGGTTCATTTGGCGTTTTTGGCCACGACTCAAGCCGTGACGCACTGTACCTTGCCCTCTAATACCCGCTGTATTGACATGACAAAACATTTTTTTATGTTTTTTCATTTTATATTTTTTACATTGTACAATTTTTTACGGGTAAAATTTTATAGTCTCTGTTTCCTATTTTTAGGCAGTTTTACTCACTTTATTAATAAAAAAAGACAGCTTCATGCTTTGTATTTTTCACGTTTTACTACTTTTGAGTTATCAAACTTTATATAATCTGTTCCGTTTACAGTTTTATAATACAAACAAAATTATAAAAAAATAATAATAATCAGTTCCGTTTCGGCACAATCAAAAATATTTGTAAAGGGCCGAGAAGATACGAACACAAACCTAAATACCTAAGTATACCGGTAAGGATTGATCACTTGGGTTGTCGTTCTAAAGGAGATGTGAATTTGAGACTTATGTTTAGGTTTTTCGTTGGATGCTTAGATGTCGCTATTCTTGGTTTTTGATATTATAAACTAAAAGGAAACTAAGGCAAACAATAATTAAGGAAATCTAAGGAGAAACTACGAAATAAGATAAAATGATAACGACAAATATAAAGGAAGAAATACACTTGTTTGGATATGGTTAATTTTTAGTGGTGACTAAGTGGTAATTTGCACTGGACGATTGATAATTCGAGATAAGAAATTTGACTCTTGGATTAAATTACATGTTAGTCCAAGTTTATTGGTCACCAGTTCCGTTTACCCAATAATCTCGAGAAAAGAATGTGAAATGATCCAAACAACGATAATCCGGAACGTGCTTCTTAAAAGTTGATTTCTACAAAATTCGTTTTAGTAGATTTATTACCAAAAAGCTTTTGACTTAAGTAGATAATAAATTTCTAAAATCGTGAGTGGTTGCACTTTTAAATTTTAGTTAAAACAAATTTTATACCTTTTTATAAACAATATTTTTGGATTATAGTTTAAATCTAAAGTCTCAACTTAAATTATAATCATCCCTTCTAAACCACTACTTAACTAACACGTCAAATCAACCAATCCCCAAACAAGTATATAAAAGTGTCTACTCTAACATCCTAATAAATCTAAAAGACATGATAATAAAACTAAGCATAACAAAACTAACTACGCTAAACATAGCAATTAACATAAATAAAGAAAGAGATTAGGAAAGATAATTAGAAAGCACCGGGAGACGAAAACAATGAAAAATTCATAAACTTCAACCAAAATCCATAGCTCAAACCCTAAATACTCCTTGATACCGGCTAAAATCCTTAAAATCTCTATAATACCCATAAATCTTTGACTAATCTTCTAAAGCTTGAATCTTTATGTGAATTTTAAGGTGAGAAATGAAATAAAGTTTGCAACTTTCATAAATAAAATGCTTAAAAATGATAAAACATGATTTTTAAAGGTAAA